>VTPC01008293.1:0-51415 GCA_011009095.1 Ignelater luminosus
TGAATGAAAACCATAAGGACTAATTTCGCGTGCTGTAAAATAAAATATTATAAAGCCATAAGGACTCATGTCGCGTGCTGTATAATAAAGCCATAAGGACTAAAATCGGGTGCCCTATAATTAAAAGAAATAAAACCACAAGGACTAATGTTGCGTGTTGTAAAATAGAATATAATAAAATCATAAGGACGAAATTCGCTTGACCTATAATTGAATAAAGTAAAATGAGAAAGACTTAAATCGCATATCCGAAAGGTCGCTCAAGGCTGTTGTCAGTTACGGTTGGCAATTTACCATCTTAGACTGTATCCTTCACGAGATGACGCTGTTGAAAGATATTTAGGAAAGACATTTGATTGTGAGAGAAAGGTTATACATCAAAGAAATGACAATCGCAAATTAAAGTTAATAACAATCTTGACAGGCGCTGTTGTTGCACTTTAAATTTGCATGATTAAACGTCAGTTCATAAGATTGAGCTTATTAGAATGATGAAGATGATTCCGAGAAAATAATAATACGCAACAACAAGGCAATGATAATCACTTTTTTTCTAAAATTTAAATTTCTCATAATCTCAAACTTATAAACTGACTTTTAAACTTGTCAAATTTGAAGAAAAATCTTTATGAGCTCACATTACGATGGTCTTTTGTTTGGTGTTGGTACTTACTTACAGTTAACTGGTTTTGATATTTAGGCGGTCGTAGACTGGAGAATCAAAAGTGTTTGAAAACTTCAAAGTCTGGGTCGTTCCATGTTAAAGAGATACATGAGATGAACGGTTAGAGAGCTTCCGAGATTCCAGACGATGGATATTTAGTTTTACTTTGGTAAACGGGACTCCGCCACTGCAGATGAACCTTCATTGTAGGAAAGCAGCAATTTCGGTGCTTTGGAAGGCTGTGACATATTTAGCCCTAATTCAAAAACCATGGGCCTATAAGGTTAAGCGGCCGCGATGAGGTAGATGGTAAACCAATCTATAGTGACATCCAAGGAACTCCCAGACTGTGCACACTCTTAAGCAAGAGCATTAAAATTTAAAAGCTAGCCAATTTAGAGATTATAAGGATCTAGCAGCTATTGCAACCAAAACAGTAAATGAGAAAGCGCTGAGATATTTAACGATTTGATCAGCCTACTTTCCGTATGATGATATACAAAATCTATCACCAAGGACATCAAAAGACTGGTAGCAAAACGCAAGGCGATCGAAATGCATCTGGTTGTCGGATCGGATGCTAGTGTACACCAACTGACCACAAATGTAAATACAACAGTGACTACCTACGCTAGTAATTTCATCAAAAACTGGAAATGGTCAAATCGGCCTACGCGTCGCAGTTTAGTTAAGAATTTAAATTGTTGTTATTTCAATTGTTTTGGTGCTTATTTCGGATGCAAAACACACGAACGTAGGCATTTCTAATTGATTATTGTAAATTGAACTGTCAATAGAAGGTAAAAACAGAACTGAAGGAACAACACAAAATAAGTAATTTTTGAAAACCATACCTAAACGTAAGAACTCACCATAGTTCAATTAATCTTATGCAGTGTCAGAACGTGTAAAGTCGCACTTGTTTTTCATCTAAAGTACATATTAAAACAATCGAGTTGCGATAATTTACGTAAAAAATTGATTCACCTTTGTTATTATAGTGAGACGTTTTGTATAGTAACTTTGAACGAGGTGACCAATTCATTGTCTTGGTGATAGTTCTGAGTGAAGAATAACTGCCACTACACCTATTTGGAGTCGAATAGTCAATTGCTCTGCTAATGTGAGTCGCTAGGTTAGGTACTTCCTTTAAAAAATTGACCATCTTCTGTTGTTTCTTTTCTATTGTTTCGACTTTCTATTGATAGTTCAATTTAAATTATTCAACTAAAAATGTTTACGTTCATTTGTTTGATATCGAAATAAGTACCAAAACAATTAAAATGCGTCTATTTACTCAACTAACACGATTTAAACTCATCACTAAAACAAAACATTGTGTGCAGTAATCTTTGATATAGTAGGTCGATTTTAATTTAGTTTTCACCAAAATTTGCTATTGTTATTTCTTTTCCAACGACGTATCATAAGTGGTGAGGTGCGATTTAAGATCTTAAAGTTATGTGTGCGAGGGTAAACACTGCGACCTTTATTATTGAGTTAATTATGTATTTTAATGTCCCCTTCCATAAATAAATTAACATGATTTTTTCTTTTTGGGTATCTCCATTTGTTAACGAGATATTAGGGGTGGATTGTTTTAAAATAAACATACTGTGTGTACTTTTCATTATGAACATAAAAACAAAGCTATGTGCTTGGAGATACTCGATTCGGCGTGGCCGTGTTGGTTGATAATAATTGAGTCCTCCAGTGATCCTAGGCAGATATCATCGGACAGTGTCATAGGGAGCTCAAACCCAAACAGGTCTCTACATGCCAATCCTACAAAAGAGCGGTCTCTGGTGAGGTGAGTGTTGTGACAGGTGACAACAGCTGGTAGTCCAAACTCGGTTAAAAAGGAATCTCGACGCGATAAGCGGTTTTTGTAGGTCACTGTGATCGAGGTAGTGCACTGAAGATAACACTGGACTCTCTCTTCCTTGCAAGTTTTCACAGTGTCGATGTCGCACCTACTTTTTCAATTTTTGTAAAGGGAGATTTCTGTATACATTTAAAAGCAACTCAAACTTGATTTTGAATTTCAAGCTTTTTATTTTAGTTTTGAAAATCGGGACTATTTTGCGTTCCAAGGTACTTTCATGGGTCACCGGGGCAAATAGTCAAAAATGAAGATGAAAATCTTGTGGATTGCTAGTTATTTTCTTTTTTAATCAAAAATTTGTTATGTAGAGAGAGCGATCGATTAAAATTGTTTTAGAATAGTGCATTTAGAATCAGATTTTCCTCAAACGCGTAACCTATAATGTATCTGAAGATAGTAGACTTCACCTTGCAGACTGAGGTACAGTACACTTAGCAACGATAGCAGCTTCTCAAATGCAATTGGTGATAGAGAAACAAACCACAAGTTACATGTGTGAGAATAAAGGGAGGCAAAAACCTAAAACGTCCTCAGCTTGATTATCATAATGGCCATACATTTTCTGACAGCACAGCGTCAAAAATCAGTATTGGGATTTATTGTGGAAATTATTGAATTTCGATAATAAATTGTGCTAATAAACATTAACTGATGTGCCTAAACTTTCTTTCAACAGAATGCTGCACCAGATATTTGCTTTTTTATTGCAAATATATTTTAAGCTTCTAAAGTAGATCATCCATGACAAGGTACTAATAAAGTAGGTGAAAGTAAGGTGTTATGGACCAGTTTGAAGAGAAAGCACGGGTAAAAAGGGGAGAGTAACAGACATCTCTAGCTATTTCTGTATCAGCTTTTCAGATGATCTCCTCTACAAGTTTGCTAGATAAATTTGTGTTTTAGTCTCGTTTTGTAAATTCATTGGGAAATTTCGTTGTGGTGTTCCTCTCTATCACCTTGTGTAAAAATGAGTTCTACGTAAGAGTTTCATATATTAACCCAAAAATAATTGCATGATAATTCCAGCCTGTCAAAACGATATTATAAATTAAGTGTCGGGAAAAACAACAACTTCGACTCGATAAACCACAAATATGAAAAACACGCACGGCCCAAAATGTTTCCATTATTATATCCGTCATAAATAGCAGCAGGTATGTCGTACCTTAATCCCATACAAGGCGGTGGCGCCGAAGGGAAAGGTCATTAATAAATTTTATGTAATATACATGGAATAAAATCAAGTTAGCGTGTTTCGAAGAAATTAATATTCTTTGGTTTCTTAGAACTGCTCCAAAAACATTAATTTGGCCTTGTGCTAATAAGATGATTTTGAACGAAAGAGGTATCAAGGATGTGCAAAATTGCAAATGCGTTAAATACATTTATCCTGTTTGATACAATAATAGCTTGATTCATGATGGTATTTGATGACGTAACTCGAGAAATAAAGCGCTTCATGTTCATTTCATGGTTGTTAAAACTAAAATAAAAGCAATCTTCGTGATACCCATGAAGCGTAAAATTAAATGTTTCCCATAATATTTAGAATATTAAAGTATCACACTTCGAATATATTCCAAAACAAATCAGTGAAAATAGCTTTGTTATCAAAGTCGTGACTAAATTGCAACTTGCAACTTGCAATTAGATGATGATTACGTTATCTGCTACAATTTCAATTCTCCGATTAATGTTACATCATTATATTTACAAATAAAAATATAATATTGCTGTGCTCGGTTAATGCTATAATAAAATAAGAATGTTAAGACATTCTTGCAAAGGCAGGTTTTACGGGGTCAACGTTTTGCAAGTAAAAAAGAATTCTCCCCGGCAGAGTTTGATAAGCTCGAGGTCTACGTGCGTATTTGCACATAGGCACTTTTCGTTTGAATTTCACAATTAATAGTTTTACGGGTTCCTAGTTTATAATTACCATTGGTTTGATCGAAGGCTGCATTATATAACTGTAATTCTTGCATTGTTGAATAATTTGTATTATGAGTATAACGGTGATATACATTTAATTTATGAGAAATTTCAATGTCATTTTATATGTGGTTGTTGCCGTCTTTCAATTACGACATGAGTAATGATAATTTTCTGTTAGTAAACAATAGAGTGATTGTCTTTAATAAACGAATTTTTTTAATTGAGAACTGGTTTCGTAATCGATGATCTTTATTTAAAAGGAAGTTTATAATAAATCAGCAAAAAGAAAGGGATTTACCACGACAGAAGAGTAAAATCCCAATGAAATCTGCGTTGTGGGAAAAAGAAATGTTTTAAACTTTCTGTAGCTTTGGAATTTTTCTTTAAAATTGTTAAAATAGTTTCTTTAATTTAAATATAGAACGATTACGATATTCTTTTAGTGCAAGCTGATTTTTAACTTTTGTTAACTTTCCGCCAACATTATTACGCGGGTGTTATACTATAAACGTCTAGAAAACAGGATGCAATATTTGCATCGCATTGCTCAGCAGAGATGAAACCTAATATCTTTTCCTAAAATGCACCGGCTCCAAGACACAGGGTGTTAAAATTTAATTTAGTCTCTTGTTTTTTTTCAGTATTTCAAGAACAAAATGAGGTATTGAGATGAAATTTTCTACATGCTTGTTACTCTAAAGTGTCTATTGCTTTCCATAGTTTTATGTTTGGTACCTTTATCAGATTGTTAGTTACGCTACTGAAAAACTAAAACAAAGCATTTATTTTTGGAGTTAACAATCGATTTGGCAAAAAATGTTAGTCTTGCATTTTCTCCGTAGAATGCGTTATTTTTCAGTAAAATTGGATTTTCTAAATCTTCTTAAATTGTTATTGCTATTAGTGTTATTTCATTTTTATAATTATTTATGTTGGCAACTAATAGTTGCCAAAATGTTTTAAATAATATCTGTCATAATTAAGATAAAATGTTTAAGAAGTTGCGTGAACTCGTTAACTAACACTAACATAACACTTTTCCCTGAAGTACACCAGGCGTTAGGCTTTTGCTTGCTCCTGGGCAAAATGCCTTACGTTGCCTAAATTCTAATAAACCCACACCTTACCACTTTGCTTCCTTTAAAAAAATTATAATTTCGGCTAAATGATGCTGTGTAGATCGTATGATACCTCTTAAATGATTTTTAGTAAATTCTTCTTTTTCTTCCTCTTGTCTTAAGCTTCTGGCTTATTTTTCTATTGTTTAGCCTCTTAATCTTCTTGAGAGGTTGATGTCCAGCGTTCTCTACATCGCTTTGGTGGTCTGCGCGGTGGTCTTCGTCCTTCAGGTCATCCATCTCTTGCTATCTTTATTTGTCGATCATCTTTCATCCTTGACACGTGTTCATTCCAGGCTCTTCTTCTTCGTCTTATCCACCTTACTACGTTCTGTGTATTGCATCTCTGCTTTATGTCTCTGCTTGATATTTGGTCTCGTAATGTGACCCCAGCTATATACCTTAATATTGGCATCTCCGTTGTTCTGAGTTTTGATTTCGTTTTCGATGTTTGTGCTCGAGCTTCGGCCACATAGGTCATTATGGGTCGGACACAGGTAGTATATATCCGCTTTGTTAGTTTGATCACTTACTTCGCCTATATGCTTTTGGTTTGCCTTGAGTTCTACGCTTGTTATATTATTTCCTCGTTCACAGCTAGTTTACAGCCAATTGGCTCCTTTGCTATCACCAGTGACGTTGCCTTGTGCACTGAGATTTCCACATTGACTTGTGTGGCTGCCAGATAAACGGCATGCAGCATTCTTTGTAGATCGTCTTCCCCTCCCGCTATCAGAACAGCGTTGTCAGTATAGTATATTATTTTTACTGCTTCTTTGTTCAGTTTGAACCCTTGCCCTGCCCGTTTAACCTTCTTTATTACTTGGTCCATGATTATATTAAATCGAAGGGGCTCAATGAGTCTCCCTGTCTAATTCCTGTAGAGATAGGCACTTTTTTGGTCAGGCTGTGTTTACTGATATACAAGTTGTCTCCAAAATTTAATTCTTTAATTATACCAGATATAAGTTTGGGAATATGGTTGTTCTCAAAAGTTTCCATGACGTCTCTCAGTTTTACTCTATCATAGGTTTTAGTCAGGTCCACGAAGCACATGAATTCTATGGATTTTTCTACTATTTGTCTTACCGCAAATCAATGGTAGATTTGTCTTTTCGGAATCCGTGTTGTTCTTCGCTAATGTCTATGTGTTTGGTAACAATGGATTCTATAACTCGCGTGAACAATTTCATCACGCTGCTGAGAAGTGTTATCCCGCTATAGTTTTCTGGGTACTTCTTGTCTCCTTTCTTGAATATTGGGATGGTAATACTTTGCTTCCATTCTTTTGGTAGGGTACCAGTATCAAGGATTTTTTAATAGAAGATTGTTATCTGTTTGACTAATTCCTGTCTTCCATATTTAAGTAGCTCGTTTGCTATATTATCCAATCCTGGTGCTTTTCTATTTTTCAGTTTTTTGATGGTATCTTCTATAAGGACTCGTTTATTAACATGATTTCTGTCGGTGGTGTCGTAGTGTGCTTTCGGCTGCGCTGGTATTTTTGGTAAAGCTTTCTAAAGTATTCCACCCAGGTGCCTTGGCTTATTGCCTGTGACTGAGCGTATTTATTCGTTTCTTGTTTTCTGCGTCTTAGCATTCCCCATATCTTCTTCTGAGCTCTATATAGGTCTCTTTCCATATCTAGGATAAAGTATTCCCAGTATTTCATTTTGATTTCTCTTATTCTGGAGTTTATCCTGTTTCTTCGTATTTTATAGTTAGAGTACTTTTGCGTTGTTCTGTTGCTCAGATATTGTAGGTATTTTGTTTTCCGCTATTTTTTGTTTCAGGCGTCTCGTATACAGATCTCTGGTGCTATCTTCTCTGATAAGTTCGATGTTGATCTTCTCCTCGTAGTTGCTTTGCCGAGGACAACGCCGTGATCGGATCCTATGTTTGCGGATGTCAGAGTGCGCATGTCTAAGACTTGTAATGGGTGTATTATTCTATTTGATATTATATAATCAATCATCGATGATTGACCACTGGAATTGGCCCAGGTTATTTTGTATTGTAATTTTGAGTTCATTTTCCGCACAGGAGTTGATTAGTATTTCCTCATTCACGTTGATTGTGGGTTTTACATCATTTATTACGTCATTTCCTATTTGTGCATTTAAGTCTCTTAGTGTTAGTAGCTTATGGTTTTTTGAAATTTTGTCTATTTTGTTTTGAAGTTGTTCGTACAATGTCATGGTCTCTTCCTTTGGTTTTGATGAATCAGGTGCGTATACGCTGATTATATGTACCCTATCTTCTCCCAGGTCTAGGACTGTTTTTATAATTCTTTTATTGATATAGTGTGTATCTTCGATGTTCTGTTCATATTTATTATTTATAAGTAAGCCCGCATCGCAGCTAGCTTTTTCATATTTCTTTTTCCACTGTATTTAAGTAAGTAAGTAATATTATATTCGGAGTATCTCGCACTGCCTTGTTCTTTACGCTTGGTTTCCGAGATGGCGCATATATCTATCTTATGTTTTTCCATTTCTAGTAGGATCTCTTCTTCTCTTCCATTTCACGATTGGATGTACCAGCATGAGCATATTAGAACGTCTTTCCTCCATTTCTGTTTGTTTTTCTTCCTTTGCGTTATCCATGTCTGGTTTCTATTTATGTCGTTGTTCGTGTAGCTGTTCCGAGACATATCTTCAGTTCTGTGAGCGATGATCGATTTTTACCTCTGGTAGGGTGCTAGCTTGACCAGAAAACCCTTTTCCTTTTCCCGGGCTTAGGACTGGCAGCATGACTTTCGAGCTACTCAATCCACCTCTTGGTCATGTAGGCGGAGTCTTTTAGTAAGTTTAAGTTTTGAAAAAGTCTTTTTAGTAGTTGCTATATGTACTGACAGTTAATAGAAGTTTGTAGAGCAATTACTATGTTAGATAAGCTACAGAAGAAAAGACGTCTTCTTGGATATATCCCAAAGAAGAATTTAGTATGAAACCAGTAAACGTTCCAATTCCAGGCTCACATTAAGACTGAAAACTCTAGAAAGTATTTTTTGCAATCAGGGCTGTCTTCCTGGCAAGGCTTTTGAGATCCGAGATCTTAGTGCAGCGATTCTTAGGGTCGCCCACGGGCGTTGATTGCATGACCTACCCGATTTCTTTTATAAAGCAAATACTGAAAACTGTAAGAATTATTATCACAAGTTATAGCTAAGGATGTGATGTTGAAATCTGTGGTTAAAATAAAATTATGTTGAATAATGTGTTACAGTTTTGTTTTACATAAAAGCAGACTTTACTTAAATACAAATATTTACAACAATCATCGCAATGCTGCTGTAGATTTTCTGATTTTCGACAGGGGTCTTGATTCACTTCTAAATCCTTTCATGTTTCTGAGTTAGTATAGTTATCTGTATTTTGAAAAAATATGTATTCTTTCCAGGTGTTTGCTCATGAAAAATTCAGGTTTCTGCAAATGGACAGGCCTTGTAGGCTATTAGGTTTGTTCAGCTTTCTGATCTTTGTAAAATCCTAAAGTTCTTCAGTAGTTTAGGTTCTTACAAAACCTCACATTTTTTTGAACCTTTAAGCTCTTGCAAGTCTACTAATCCTTAGAGATATTAGAGCTAAATATCGATTCGAACTATCTTGGCAGCTATGTGACTGAGTGTACGAAGAGCTCCCTGTCTTTATGTTCAACAAACTATAAAAAAGCCTTAAGAGATCTCCTCAAACCTTATATTTATATTTATTTATTTATATATTTATATAAATGGAATCTTTACTAAAAACTTTACAATCGTGTCGTTTTCATTTGAGTTTTCTTTAATAGACACACAAATTAACAAAACACTAGAGCTAACGCGGAGCTCCACTGCACAACCTCTAGCTTTCCTCCCTGCTGCTTTGCGGCTATAGCCGGGGAAGACAGCTTTGGCATCGTTTCCGATTTTTAAATTCTTTTGGAGTAGAAACGGATGTGGTCGCCTTTGGCGACTACCGAGCGAGATACCTTTTGGTTGCGCACATGTCGTGCTTGGTCTTTGAACACCCCAACATTAGTGGCTGAAGTCTAAGATGCCGGAAAACTATAACAATTAACTTTATACTTACTTATCTCTAAACCTCTACTACCGTAGGAGTTGAGGTAATGATTTTTCTCCACTCTTTTTTGTCTTTTGCCTTGGTTTTAGCTTCTATTCAGCTCAATCCATTCTTCTTGAAATTGTGGACTACTTAATTCTATTCTTTCATACAATAACCTTATCATTTCTGGACGTTTCTCATCTATGCTGGGAGCCTTTCCTATTTTAAGTTTTTTAAATTGCTTTTACGTTATCTACAGTAACGTCTTCTTCGTAATCTTCTTCTTGTTGTAGTGTTTGTTTTTGTATTCATACTTGTGATATAACGTAAGTTCTCTGTTTGCTCTTAGCACAAATATTATTTGGCTATAAAACAAACTTGAGAAGACGGTAACAGGATTTCAAATCTGTACTTTGAATCTAATAATCTTTCCCGAAAAAACATTCCACGCAGCAGGAGTGACTTATCGGTCGCTATGCGAGAAAGCTTACAACAAACAAAGGAAACAATTGTCACATTTTTTTGTGACATCATCAGAAAATATCATTCTTCTTTTGAAAATCAACAAGCGAAGGGAGAAACCATACTCGAAAAGAAACAACACGCATCCTTACCGCGGTACCATACTTAGAACAGCTGAGAAAGCAGCAAAAAGGAAAAGATGCTGGAAGATTTCAGACTCGAACCAAGACTTGGTTGGAGACGCTTTTGATTAAGACTCCAACAACAAAGCGGTTCAAGAAAAGGAAATGATCTTGCTTTCAAAACGTTAACCAGACGTGTTACGTTGTATGAGGGAAGAATTTGTTTTAAGATCGAAGAGAGTCGAAGTTTTTTTAAACAGACACTTTAACTTCCCAGAACTATTTGTCTAGGTTTCATAATTGGAACAACTGATTCTGTAGATTTATTGTTTAATTTGTTTTTAAATTTTGTAGTTTTCTTAATTTTTGTGTTATTTTACTTTAACCAACAGCACAGATTGCGTTTTACCTCTTGGACTGGATCAATATTATGTGAAATATAGGGCTTAATTATTTTTCCAATGATGATGTGTATAAGAGAATGTATAATTCAATCTTCAGTTGATATAAATGACGGAGAAATAATGTTTCAAGGTATAACCATATTTTATCCTACATACTTTCTTCTATATCATTTTCAGTCAGCAAAAACATATTCAGACTTTGATTCTCAATGTCTATGTTTTGCTACATAATGCTTTTAAATCATCGAAAGGTGTCATTATCACTGTTGAAGAGATTATTTAACGAAATTCCAATGTTTAAGAAGTTTCATTCCTCAAGTGAAGACCAGTGGATAGCAAATATTGGTTGAGCCTGCCTACACATCGCTACCAGAAACCAGATGGAAAAGACCAAAATATGGCCCATACTAGTGCATAGCTCTCTTGAGAAGATTAAAGAACAATGGATGGTGGGAAAGACTCAGCCAAATAAGTGCAAGAAAATTCCAGGCTGACATAAAATTCGACTTACACTTACACGCCAAAATAAAAAAGTTTAAAGTTTGATTGTCAATACCTTTAAAATATCAAATGGCCATTACTAATACTGAGCAGATTCTTCTTATTGGACTTCTTTTAAATACTTCGAAACAACAGTTTATGCCTAATAGTTAGAAGCAAATACAGAAATATTTTTGGAAGAAAACTCAAGTATTATTATGCATATAGTATGGGCATTAGACTCACGAAAACAACTTTGTACTTCGTGCCAAAATTTCCTATTGGCCAAATCAAACTATAGCTCAGACACCTACAATGCTCTTGCGACGTGTGAAACATATCTTTCAATAAACCAAATGTTTTGTCTGTCACTCTCACCAATTATCATTTGGAAAATATTTTGGTCTTCCAAGAAAATTGGCTACAGAAAATTTCTAGATATTCCAGCATCATGGACTGATCCTAGATATGCACAAGAAGCATGTGTGGCATTGCAACTAAGATTACACACTGCTTGAAACACAATCGAATAATAACCTTTTCGGTTTATGTATGATTGTGAATCACAAACGATAAATTGAAATGGAACTCGCGTAGCGTATATTTCATATACTTTGTTTACAAGCTAGTAACGTCGAAGGCGAGGTGCAGCCAAGATAAGAAAGGAGGTAGCTAGAGGGAACATGGTGGACTAAGGTTAGATACGCCATAAGCCCAATGCTGCGCTGGAGCTCATAGCTAACATGCAGTCGTTCGCTTACACTGTGACTTGTTGTTGGCGGACGGAAAAATGTAAATAAATGAGTTCGCTTCAATTTATCTTCTTTTGGAACTCAAATTTTGACGTGTCTTGCTTGAACAGAGCATCAAGGCGGACGTGTCGGTAGTGATAAGCTGTTAGTGTAATACGACCTTGATTGCAGCCAACGCGCAAATAAATAAATAACTCGCAAAGAACCAGGCGCAAATGTTGCCAGCTGGCAACGGGCCGGAACCATCTAACAGTATGTCTTATCAAGCTATAAGTAGCTTTCAAAATTAGCAACAATTACCTGCATATGTATATACAAATGCAATATAATCAACAATGATCATCGCTAAATTTACAAATTCCACATATGCACCAGATGCAACCTCTAAATGAACTAAACCTGATAATCAGCAATTCATATGTTCCTGCCTACCAGCAACAATTTTTTTCTATGCTCGCTAGTAAATCTTCACCAATGTCGTCAAGTTTATCACAAAAAAACGTAAATCAAAACTATGAACCTTTAGAATATGCATTTTTAAGCGACGATGACATGAATCTAAACGATAGCACTGAAACTGTCACTAGGTATGCCTGGCAGGGAGTCGTAAAAAAGAGAAAACGTAATATAACCAAAGCAGTTCCTAATAAGGTACAGACAGTTGCCACAACAAACAGATAACGCGTGCTGTCTGTAGAACAGCACAAAGATAGTGATGATAATACCCATAGCGGTAAAAAGTCAACTACAGAACCTAAACCATCACCTATCTCTATTTACAGAGTACAGGACTAGAAAGCGATGGTCACAACATTAGCACAGGTAGCGGACGAAAAAACACATCATACTCGTACAACAGCCAACAACGCGGTGAAGGTAGATCCCCACACCCCTGATACTTATAGGAAGCTAGTAAGACATGCGAGGAGAAAATAGTATATCATACTTATCAATGAAAGCAAGAAAGAGCCTACAGAGTAGTACTGCGATATCTTCATCATTCGATATCATCAAAGGAAATAAAGAAGAACTAAAATCGAAAGGCTATAGTGTACGAAACATTATTAACGCCATACATAGAGCCATTACCTCTATTCTTTGTAGACCTTGAACCCGATAAGAATAATAAAAGCATTTACAATATACAATTTTTAGGACACTGTAAAGTTCTAGTAGAACTTCCACGAAAGAAGACAGACATAATGCAATGCATCAGATGCCAAGAGTATGGTCATTCTAAAACATACTGTAACAAACCATATACGAGTAACTGTGTCAAATGTGGAAAACCTCATGATTCCAAAATATGTAAGAAAACTAGAGATAGCCCTGCTATATGCGCTTTATATAATGGAAATCATTTTGCCAACTATAAAGGATATAGCGATCTGGTAACTCTCAGAACAAAGGGCAACAAATCTGCTCAGAATCGTGCTGCTCAACGTCTACCAGTAAACGCTACCATAAATCAACAACAAATCATACCTGGCTTCAGACAGGATAGCATGGAAGACAAACTCGCAAATTTTCTCGCTGAATTTAAAAATATGTTTAGTCAGCTTCTCAATCAAAACAGCATGATATTAGCATGCTTACAACAGTCATCAACAAACTTGCCCATTAATGGCAAAATCACTGAGAATCACTGTCTGAAACGCCAATGGGCTAACAAATCATACGTTAGAGATTACCTTGTTTCTAAAAATGAATAAAATAAATATTCTTTTAATGTTTGAAAGTCACGCAACGACAAGAACAGTCGTTAAAGTACGAAGTTACACGCTCTACTACGCGAACTACTCTGACGGAAATGCGCACGCTGGATCTGCTATTATTGCAGCCCTACACAACAAACAAAATTTAAAGTAAGAATTATCAATGAGAATATAACCTTAAATCTCCGGATAATCGATAGTACTAAAATTGAAGAAGCAGTCTCTTATCTCACCACTTTACTCCAAGCGGCAGCCTGGGAGGCAACACCTTCAACTCAAGCCTTACCAGATTCTAGGAACATACCGTTGTATATCAAAGACCTTGTGCAAGAAAAATGTAGCGACGAGGAATATTCAAGACAAAACTCATCTAAATCAACTTGCTCACAGACTCCATAGAGCTCATGTGGAAACTCAAACCTCTACATTTACTTACTACATTAGAAACCTATCCACAGATGATCATCTACTAGCTAAAGCAACCAAAAGGCTCAAACGGCCAGTACTAGCGGTTCCCCCCTACGAACATCAGGTAACGATTGGGCCAGGAGTAAAGAAGAAAAAGTCGATCCGTTTGCAGATCATCTAGCCCAGGCTTTTTCTTTGCTCACTTCCAATAATATCTCGATGCCTGTTGTCAAATGTCTCTACCAACTAATGCCTTTTCTTCTGCAGAAGTACGAACTGAAATACAAAACTTGCACACTCACAAAGCCCCAGGACATGACTTAATCGTTGAAAAATTCCTCAAACAGCTACCAAGGAAAACCTTAGTCCTGCTAACTACTATTTATAACAGCATGCTTCGACTGTGCTATTTTCCTATTCAATGGAAGTGTGCTCAAGTTATAATCGTAAACACCCGGAAAACCTCCAAGTGAGATTACATCGTACCACCCAATAAGCTTCTTGCCCATAATGTCAAAACTATTTGAAAAGCTTCTTCTGAATAGAATCAAGGACATGTTCATTCCTGAAAAGTTGCTCCCGGATCATCAATTCGGACTTTGAGAACATCACTCTATCATCCAACAGTGCCACAGAATCGTAAATCATAATAAACAAAAACACATTTTTCTTAACCAACCTACTTGATACTGAAGTCATACCTGTCTGAAAGAAACTTCCAAGTTAAATTTAATCAATTAGTGTCCAAGTATTGTTTAATTCAGTTAGGAGTACCGCAAGGCAGTGTCTTGGCATCATTCCTCTAATTACTATATACTGCTGATGTACCAGTCACAAACAACACTGTGCTAGCCATTTTTATGGATGACACACATAACCTTCTACAAGACTGGCTCTTGAAATAGCGAATCCAGGTCAACACTGAAAAATCATCCCAAATCACGTTCACAAATAAACGTAGTTCCTGCCCACCAGTCTCAATCAATAACACTCAGATACCAACTAAAACGGAAGTTAAACATCTGCGGTTACATCTTGATTAAAAGCTAACTTGGAAACTGCATCTGAAAGCCAAAAAACAGCAATTAACCCTAAACGTTCGATAAATGCATTGGCTACTCGGTAGAAACTCCCAACTCACCCTGGAGAACAAACTTCTACTCTATAAAGCCATACTCAAGCCAATCTGAACATATGGAATCCAGCTCTGAGGATGTGCTAAACCATCAAACACTGAAATTCTCCAGACCTTCCAATCAAAGACTCTGAGACGATCCTCTGCGCATCGTGGTTCGTTACCAACGCGACAACCCACAACGATCTTAGAATATCACTAGTGAAAGATGTTATCCAGCCATTTGCCATCAAACATCGAGACCGCTCGTTAAATCATCCTAACGACCTCATAAGTGAGCTTACTAACCTGCCCCCACTGGAGCGCAGACTAAAGAAACAATGGCCTGTAGAACTGCTGAATTAATTCATGGTGAACCGTCACTGGATGGCTCCTACTTCAAGCCGATCCACATGCATCTTATTTACTTATTACTCGCTGTAGTTGAGTAGATTGTAAATGTGCAGAAAATAAATAAAAAAGAATTTTGACGTAACAACCATCAATGACTCTTATTATTTTTGGGAGTTAACATTTTCTTTCAAATCTTTGCCTAGCGGTTATTGCACTTTGACCATTTTGTAACGGTTTCGTTTCTTATTAATAGGAATTTCTAAATAATTAGTTTTATTGAATGCGCCTCGTATATTTTATTATTTTAAAATGATTTATTCTAAAATTTTTTTTCTCAAATTTTTATCTTTGTTAATACGATAGGCGTCTATTCATAGCTAAAATTATATCTGTTTTGCACATTTTGGTTACCTTGAATAAAATATTTTTACAAACCTTTTTCAACTTTCTTCGCTGTTTAATTCTCAACGTTATTAGTGTTCATTTGCGAAATTCATTATATTGGATTGAATTAATTATCCACAACGGTGTCGGATATAATTTGTAAATGAAGATTAAGTAATTCTGAGAAATTAAGGTTCTTAATCTTAAACTAATGTGAAGGAGGATTTAATCAATTGGCACACCCTGCATTTTTTTACACTCCGTCAGTTGAGGTAAGTTAAAGGAAATATTTGTAAAATATCGTGTTTCGTTGCTAATATTCCCGTTGTTTGCAACTAAATTTTAGGTATTAAAAGAGGGTTAATAGGAAGTAGTCGTGTTAAGAAGGTCGATCGAAGATCCAATTTTGTTTTGAAGAAATAGCTAAATAACTATCTTACACATTTTCCCAAATCTTGGAAGCTGAGATCAGAGAGGAGGCAATTTCAATAATCATCTGTGTTCATGTACATTCCTGAAACCACATGGCCGGCAGACCAACTGATAAGTTTCATCAGTAGTAAAAAAAGGTTAGATAATTTCTTGTTAAACATAAATTAAAAACCAAACATCTTCTTTGGTATATATTTTATTATAAATCATGCATAAATAATCATGTACAGTAAATAATAGTACCTTTATATTAATCTCAATTTATAATTTGTAAATTCATGCGTATAGTTAATCATACTATTCTATATTAAAGTCACATGGTATAGTAAGCTCGGCTTTTGTAAGCGCTTTGGTGGCAGCTGCCGCTTTAGAGTACCCGGTATATTTGACAGCGTATCTAAACTATACGGGTTAGTCATATTGTTACATTTTTATTTATTTAAATGCGGGTTTAAATCGAAAAACACATTTTGTGCATAGCACTCTATTTTATTTATAAATTTACTAGAACCCTAAACTATTTCGAACACACTTAAACATAACAGTTTTTTCCTTTTTAGTTTTTATTTTTACAGATCTGTCACTCACTAATAACACTACTCCCCCGTGACATTTCCTTCTTCTCGAAGTTTCTTTTATTTATTTTTACTATTTTTACGTTCGAGAGTCTCTCTGCATTTATCTGCGTAACATTGCTCCCTTCTCAAATCTGATCGTTCCGATCAGGTTCTATTCAGTTTCTGACGACACGATGAAAGGTGCAGCACTTCTTCGCGCAACCATCTGTTTGAGATTCTCAATAACATGGTATCTCGGCTCGCTTCTTTGTGATAACGGCGTGACGTAACTTGCAGTGGCTATCACAAGAGCCTTTCTTCTATTGGAGACATGTCTCCTCGCAGCCAAGGGCTGATGGCTGATGGTGATAGTTACAGTTTTCGCCCTTAATACAATTGGAGTAAAAATAGAAATAACAATCTACACTTTTACGGACCCTGGAGGGTTCTTCACCTGCAGATTGGAAACAGTAAACAATTATTCTGATACCGGAGCTATGGAATACGACTTCTAGCATGCTTCATACAATTCTCCAATCTAGACGATCCAGTCCGCAACCGATCTTGGATGTTGCTAATTTTGGACACCCTTGCTCTTCTGCGTTTCTTTTTAGTTTTAGTAGTATCACCCATAAATCTTTACAGGTCGGTCTACTATAGAAGTACTTTTT
Organism: Ignelater luminosus; assembly: GCA_011009095.1. Classification (NCBI taxonomy): domain Eukaryota; kingdom Metazoa; phylum Arthropoda; class Insecta; order Coleoptera; family Elateridae; genus Ignelater; species Ignelater luminosus. The sequence continues at coordinate 17,504 of VTPC01008293.1, forward strand.
GATTACCAAATAAAATAGCGATCTTCTTTCATCTTACAACCTTGCCTTGATTTGTTTAGCCTTCCATATCGTTTTCGGAACTGATCTGTTATTCTCCGAGATATTCTTAGATCACTAGATACGCAATGAACCAACCCATAATCTTCGAAAGCTTGGAAAAGATCTTGTACCTACTTTTCCTACTACTACTCCGTAACGAAATTTCTTCCCATTACTTGCCATTTGCATAAATCCTTGAAACTGTTGATCGCCTACCGGTCTTACAGTTTGTAGTCTTAGATACACATCGTCTTTTTCGTCTTCGTTGTGATTGTCTCTGTAGGGCGCCAATCGATTGATGTGGACGACTTTGGGTTGTGCTCTATCAGTCTTCTTTATGCAATACACCACGTCGTTTATTCACTTGACGATCATCTATTAATCTTACCAATTGCATTGCAGCTTCGGAGAGAACCCTTTACGTTTTGGAGGATTATAAAGCCGCTTACATTAAATCCTTTTGCTTCTGCTATTACATCGTAGCGATCTTTCATTCGGTCGCTATCCATAAGAGTATGTTTTTATGCCAGCTCATGGATCGATCACCAATCTCTTCATCGCCAGGTGGACTTCCATAAACCAGATCACACGGAAGCCTTAATTCTCTTCCAAACACCAATCGAGCCGGCGTGAAGTTTGTCGTTTTGTGAACAGATGCTCGGTAAGCCATTAAAAAGAGATGGAATGTAATTATCTCAATCTCTCTGATTTTCGGACACTACCTTGGACAAATGCTTACTCAGTGTCCTGTTCATTCCAGTCCATCTGATTGTGGATGTAGCGGAGTCGTTCTGGTCTTTTTAATGCCTAACAACTTGCACATTTCCTAAAAAATACCCGATTCAAAATTTCTGCGTTGGTCAGAATGAATTTTCAATGGTACCCCAAATTGGCAAACAAAATTTTTCATCGGGATTTTGGCAACCGTAATTGCTTCTTGGTTAGGTAAAGCGTAATTTTCTGTCTATTTAATAAAATAATCCATTACCACCAAGATGTACTTGTTCCCTGCTTCGGTTTCTGGAAAGGGGCCAGCAATATCCATAGCTATTCTTTCAAAAGGGTTACCGACGTTGTACTGTTCTTCTCTTTCTACCAGGACCGTTAGCCGCAGCATATGTTTCGCATTCACAACACCAAGCCTTGACGTCTTTTTACCGGTTGACTCAGTAGAATCTTTCTCGTACTCTCTCTAACGTTTTTTATGCGCAAATGCCCGTCCTACGTGCCATCATGCAGTTCTCTCAGTACTTCTGGTCGTTTGCTGCTTGGTAGGACTAGCTGTTTAGCGACAGAGGTACCATCAACGTTTTTTCAATACGCCTTTTTCTACCATTAGGGAGTTTAATTACGCTCAATAGCTTTTAACAACCGCTGCTCGATCTGCAGTTTCGTTCCGGTTTGGACGTCTGTCTGCATTCTTCCACTCCATTATTGGAAAGAGGTCAGGAACTCTCTCTTGTTTTTCTTGAATTGTCCCTTCTGCCCATCCATCGGCTCTTACTGTCGTTCTTGCCAGTGTAAAAAGCTTTGGTTGCTTATTTTCCATTTGAAGACAGTGGCTACAATTTTTTGGACAGGGCCTTCTTGGCAAAGCGTCAGCATTTTGATGTATTATACCACGTCGATGCTCAATATGAAAGTTGTATTCTTGTAGCCTTTCAATCCATTTAGCTACTTGCCCTTCAGGATTCCTAGATTGTAGTAACCGTTTAAGGGCTGCGTGATCGGTTCTTAGTAGGAATTCACGACCATACAAATATTTATGAAAGTGTTCCAATGTTTAGACGAGGACCAGTAATTCTCTTCGAGTCACGCAATAGTTTCTTTCCGGTTTGGACAAGACCTTACTAAAATAAAGAATAACTTTCTCTTGGCCATCCTGAATTTGCGAAAGGATATCAGCAATCCCAAAGTTATTATCGGTATTCACAACAAACATACCAGCAGATTGTGGATAACTCAGGACAACACTACTGGATCACCTTTTTTTTAAATTTTCAAAAGCTTCTTGGTATTCGCTAGTCCACATAAGTCTTCCTGCCGCTTTGGTCAATTTATGAAATGGTTTGGTGGTGTCTGTAAAACCCAATTCAAATCTTGTACAGTAAGTGCAGAGGCCTAAGAAACTTCGTATTTCGTGTTTGTCTTTAGGAATGGACGATTCTTTCACTGCCGATATCTTTTTGGGATTGGTTGAAACACCTTCACTACATACTATGTGGCCCAAGTATTTCACTCGATCGCGAAACACATGACACTTTTTCGGACTCAGTTTTAAATAAGCACTACGAAATCGTTCAAACACTTCTTTCAGGTTTTTGCGATGATCTTCGAATTTTTTCCGATTACTATCACATCGTCCAAATACACTAAACACGTTTTCTATTGCAAACCTCTTAACACTAAGTTTATTAATCTTTCGAACGTAACCGGAGCGTTGCAGAGACCAAAGGGCATGACAATGAACCGCCACAGTTCATTACCAGCCGAAAATGCAGTTTTCTCTTTGTCTTTTTCTTTCATTTCCACTTGCCAATAACCGTTTTTGAGATCAAGCGTAGAAAACCATTTAGACCCGGAAAGGGTATCTAATGTGTCGTTGATACGAGGAAATGGGTAACTGTCTTTCTTGGTAACATCATTCAGCCTTCGGTATCGTCGTTCCATCATTGGATTGGAAGGCTCGATGACACCTTGGTCTTGCATTTCTCTTAACAAGGCCTCGGTTTCTTCCGTTTGGCCAAAAGCAGACGTCTTGAATTTTGACGGATGGGCGCTGCGCCACTAGTGTCTATCTTGTGTTTTACCAGATTGGTTCTCCCATAATCTGCTTCTGAAGTAACAAAGACATTTAAATATTCTTCTATCATTTGCCTAATTTTTCTCTTTTCTTGGGAAGTCACAGAAACTTCCTTTACTAATTTATACACTTCTTGAGGCAACCGCTTCAGATACTTAGCTGGCCGAATTTCTTTTTTGTAATGAGCCATCCAAGTCACTGGTTATAATTTTCTCAAAACGTCTCGCTTACGAAGGACCACAGAATGATCATTGGCATTCGTGATACGGATCGGTACTAGAGCTGCTAACTTGACTAATGATCTTCTCATAACCACACTTTTGGCTATCGCTTCTTCTCGTTCTAGTTTGGCAATTGCGATATTGATATTCTTCGGATCAACTTTTGTACACATGGGAATAATTTGTTCTATCTTGGTCGGGATTTCTATATCTTTTTGAAGAAGAAGATGCACACTGGACAGTCTCGTTTCGGGTAGAACCATGCTAATTTTTTGGTTCCCAAACTTCAATGTTCTCCCTTCAACATCAATGACTACTCCACAACCTTTCATAAAATCGATTTCCAAAATAGCTTCGTCTATTATCTGAGCTACAATCATTGTATGTTCAATCAGTGCTGTTCCTAGCATAATCTTTACTTTGATCTTGCCGTACGTTGGTATGGTTTCTAACTTCAGATGCTTGACCAGGTCCGATCGAATGACTGAGATATTGGTTTTGGTGTCGACGGTAAATCTGCGTCTTTTTTTGTCAATTCTGTGTCTTTCGTATTGGATGTTTGAAATCATAGTGCTTTCTTGGAAACGTGCCAACGTGCGCTCTTCCAAGCTGGCAAAACTTAGTTTACCTGCGGCTCAAGACTTCTATTGGCATTGGAGTCTCTTCAAGTGGGACATCTAGCTCCAATATGACCTTCTTTTTCACAACAGTAGCATCTAATTCTTTTGTGCCGTGGAATTCTTCTTACAGCTTCGTCTGTTACTACTTCATTTGTCTCTTCGATCTTTACTTCCCCGATTTTCATCGTAGGACGCACGTCATATGCAGAGTTTTGTAGTTAAGAGCTGTTTCTATGGCATTCCAATATTTAATTTGGCTCCTTGCGTGGATCCATAACGCCACATTGGTATTTCCTAGGCCGTTGACAAATGCTTGTATATAGCCGTACAGTGGAACATGTCTTCGGATACTTGACCGTGGGTCAAATGGGCTATCTTTTTTATATCTGCAGCGTACTCTTGAATAGTCTCGCTAGCTGTTCGTTTCCGGGACATTAGTTGAGAGCGATGAACAGAAGTTAAATGTTCATCGTCAAATCTGGCCTCCAAGGCCTCTACCAACACGTGATAGTCATTAGTAACATCGACATTATGCAGTACTTACAACAAATTAAAATAGCACGCAGGATTATAACTATAATAATACTAGAGCCAAATGCCGATTCTGTCTTGGCAGCTATGTAACTGAGTGTACAAAGACATCCCTGCCTATGTGCAACAAATTTTAGAAAAGCCTAAAGAGATCTTCTCGAACTTTATATTTATAATTTTCTAGATGGGGTTTCTACTAGAAACTTCACAACCGTGTCGTTTTTATTTGAGTTTTCTTTAATAGACACACAAATTAACAAAACACTATGAATTCTGGTAAAATTCCAAAATATCTATGTATTACGTAAAGTTTATGGTCAGATTAATAAAAATAGATAAAAATAAATAGAAGCGTATTTTTGACCGCAAGGCCCTACGGGTCATTACAGGTTCATCATACATAGCTAAGTGTTTCATAAAAATGATTAAAGATGAAGACAAACAAGCCTGTAGATTGGGCGTCAGTTTTCATGTTACTAATGTAAATAATAAGGATATTATTTGTAATTGGAGTAGAAGTTCGGACAGCAAGGAAGACGGTCGTGTAGATGCACCTGCTTCGGCGATACGCGAAGTTATTAACAAACCTTATCCCGAAAGACAGGCGCAATATTAAGTTGAATAAGAGAGTATCCGGCTAAAAGTTTATGATCATAGTTCCGGAGTGCTAGTGATTTAATTAGACAAAAAACAAGAAGAAGCGTACAACGTGTAACGTGCAAGGTTGGGCAGGTCGGTCTGGTGACGCGGCGCGGCGACGCGAATCGGAGCAGAGGACATCAAAATAGGAGGGTTGTGCGAAAAGTAAAACAAAGTGTTAGGATTAGTATATACCTCGGAAGACTCAAAAAGAAAAAAGCTAGAGAGGATATTTTTAAGAAGAGCACGAAGGTATTATAGATCACTCCAACAAGGGAAGATAGATAAAGAGGATAAAATGGATGCACTAACCGATATGATGAGAGAGTTAGTGAAGGATATAAAAGATATAAAGTAGGATCAAAGGACATATCATCAAGAATTGTGTTTTATGTTGTAATAATTAAATTCTTTTTAATTCTAACACTTTATTTTAACACAAACTTGAATAACTTAAAATATAATTGAAACATTTACTTTACTATAATGGACTGTATACAATGATGATGATGCTGGTGCAGCCCCACTACGGACTACATTTGTAAAGGGTGAAGAGCAAGAGAGCGAGGCGGTTGCAGGAGCGCCCTTTTATTTGCTCACCCCCGTATCGCTCTTGACCGCTACCCTAACGGGCCTAACTTATACCTAGAGTTCCACATGCATTTGCCTAGAGTCCCAACAAATTGAAAGAACTAAAGAGGGAAAATGAAATACTAAAAGAAGAAAATACAAAACTCAAAGATGATATGAAAGATATGAAAACAAGAGTAAGGAGGATGAAAAAGAGCACGTAAAGAACAATATCGTAATAACAGGCTTGGAATTGAAAGCAGATAATAAAACAGACCTGAAAATTAAAATGGAGAACTTCCCGGAAAGAAGTCTGTGCGCAAAAGTACAAACTACAGATGTAACAAAAAGTGGAACAAAAGTCTGCAGAATTGAACTGCAGAACTCAACAGAAAAAGAAAATGTAATAAAAAATAAAATGAAACTGAACGACCTACTAGAGAAAATATACATCAACAGCAGTTAACGAAGGAGAAACGCAAAATACAGAAGAAACTTAGATAGATAGAGAACAGAGAAAAGGACAAAGGCAAAACCATAAAGATAGGTTAATATAAAAAGATTATAAGGAATGGAAAAGAGTGGACATGGGATGACAAAACCCAAGAACTGAGAGAACAGGAAGGAAATACAACAGGAAAGAAATCAAAAAACTGATAAAAACTGTAAACAAGCAGTAATGACAACAATGACGATGACTTATGCAAGGAAAAGGCTATAAATAAGGATAAGAATATTTCGAAAAAAGTAACAAATAAGGTGGAAAGCAAGAGAAATATGGTTTGAATATAGGTATATGGAACATCAGAAGTATAAAGGGAAAAGAAGTGGAACTGATACAGGAAATGAAGGAGAAGAAAATAGATATTTTAGAAATAACTGAGACCAAACGTAAGGGAACAGGTATGCAGATTCTCACAGATGATTATGTCATATGGTGGTCAGGAGTATTAGAGAAGGAAAGAGCGAGGGCAGAAGTAGGGATTGTGGTGAACCAAGAAAAAGTTAAAATAACTAGTGAGGTAGAATACATAAATGAGAGAATTATTCTAGCACGGATTCAATTTAAACAAGAACTATTCTATGTGATAACAATATAATACCCCCAATGAAGACGCAAGTAAGGAAGACAAAAGTAAGTTTTATGAAGAATTACAGAAACTTATGTATACAACAACCTCAAGTAAAGGAAGAATACCATAAAGTACTCACTAAAAGTCTGGAAAACACGGAAGTTCTTAAGGAAATAGAAGAACAATGGAAACATGTTAAGAGTTACAGGAAAGAAGCGGCAAAGAAAACTTGTGGCGTAACAAGAAGAGGGAATCGGCAAGGAAGAAGAACTGCATGGTGGACAACAGACATCAAGATAGTAAAAGAAAAGAAATTAGTATGGAGAGCATATCTAGGTACAGAGATGTAAGAAATGCAGAATTCAAAGGAAAGCGAAGAATAGTAAAAGATATGATAAAGAAAAGTAAGGAAAAAACGTGGACAGAGTTTGGAGAAAAATTAGCAAAAAATTTCAAGGAAGACCAAAAACTTTTCTACAGAACACTAAAAAATAAATGAGAAAACCAAGACAGAATACTTTGAAAAACATGAATGACAAAGAAGGCAACCTAGTTATAGAAGAGAACAAAATTATGGATATATGGAAAAGATACTTCCAGACTCTTTTAAAGGAAGGTAGAATAGAGAAGGAGGAAATAGCACAACTGGAGAGGGGTACAACGCAAGAAAGAAATGACAAAGAGACAACCGAACAGGGAGATATAGCAATAGAAGAACTAAGAAATGCGGTACAAAAGATACGCAATAGAAAGACACTAGGACATGACGGAGTTGCAGCAGAAATGATAAAAGCACTCAGCGAGTTAGGTTGCGAAATCCTAATTAATTTGCTGAACCACATTAAAAAAAAAGAAGAAGATTCCCAAAGATTGGCTAATGCAATGCTCTAACTATAGAGGAACAACCATATGGAGTACGGTGGAAAAAATCTACGCTAGAAAGGAAGTGAACAGGAGCTAGAATACACACAGTGTGGGTTCAGGAAGGGGAGAAGCACACAGGACAGATAATAGAAAAAGCAGCAAAATCTTGAAAGAAAATTGCTTTATGAACCTAATCAAAGTATTTGACAGAATAAAAAGAGAACACATGTGGAAAGTCCTGAAGGAGAAAGAAATTAACGAAGATCTGAGAGGGTCCACAAAAAGCTTATATTCCAAGACAATTAACTACGTTAGAGTGAGGAACAAAAAATCAGACACGTTTGAATGTAATAGCGGTCTCAAACAAGGATGTGTGATCAGTCCATGATTGTTTAATAACATGTTGAACAAAGCAGTTAAGAAATGCAGGCAACAATGGAAACCATATACAGTAAGATACTGGAAAATGGAGGTAATTCAAATCTCAGACCTAAGCACTTGGGAGCACAGAACGTCAATATACTAAACGAACATCAAAAAAGTTTAAACATAGAATGTAACACGGAAAAGACAAAAACAATGATAGTAGGGGACAAAAAGGCGAAACATAATATAAAGATAGAGAGGAAAGACATAGAACAAGTTAATACGCTTAAGTATCTGGTAGGAACCATAAACAGTAGAGGCAACCTAGAGGATGAAATTGACGAAAGACTATCAAAAACGGTAGGCCTATACAACAAAATCAAAACCTCGTTTTTTAGTAAAAAGGAAATCCCACGAGAAGTAAAAGCCGAACTGATCAAAAAGGTAGTAAAACCAATACTTACTCATACCTGTGAGTCGTCGACAACAAGTGAGAGACAAAAAAGTAAAATGTATAGCATGGAAATCCTGAGAAGGATAAAAGGCAAAACCAGACTAGACAGAAGTAGAAACGAGACGTACAGAAAGCCAATGGAAGGGACCATACAGCTGGGTCAATTACGATGGTTTGGACACGTTGCGAGAATGGAGAAGGAGAGATTGGTTAAGAAAGTGTACGAAGCAAAAGAAACAGAAAAAATAAAAAAAAGGGAAGACCAAGAAAAACGTGAAACGAGGAAGTAAAAATCGAAATGCGAGATGAAAAATGGGAGCAGGTAAGAATAATATTCTAAAGAATCAACAGCAAAATACGAAGATAAATCTTATAGGATTTTGCTAGTTTCAGATGTGAATGCAGTGACAGTAGTCACATGGAACCTAGCATCATATTATGTGAGGTGCAAAACTGTAAAAACCTTAAACGAGAGTAGTACATTTGTACTAAGGAATACGAATAAATTAAATACTTTTGAAAGCTAAAGGTGACCCTTTTGTCCTAAAAGGTAAACAGTTTACTTATTTTAAATACAAAATATCTACCTACTACTTAGAAACATTTCAAGGACAGATAACTAAGATAAGATTAGTTATCTCATCAGTAACAATAAACAAACAGTGTCAGATCAATTCAACTGTACTCATCAATAAGAAATTGTCCTTAAAAATGAACATTTATCACTCGACTAGTAAGAGGATTATATTCTCTTATTATGACATTAGTAGCTAGATTTAGTGAAGTTACCAAGACCTTTATTTATGAAGATTATAAACCGATATGTACGGATCAACCATATAAAGCAAACTGGCTTTACTGTTGCACAAAAAATCGATTTAAATATTTTCGTTGTTAAAAAAATTGAAGCTGTTGTTTTTCAAGTTGGTAACTGATGTGGTGATGAGTGATGATTACTAAAGAGAAGTACAATCTAATTTTTACAATCCTATAAATAGATAGTAACATTTTTATCAATTTTTGAGAAATATTCGGTAGCACTTCAGAGTTTTATATCAAATGAAATGTGTCATTTAAACGCATCTCCTAAAATAGACATCTAAAACAATGACATCGACCTAATGAATTTTTCCTGGGGTATTTCTTACTTTGCATGGTTTTGACTTTCATTGGATTTTTTTTTGATGGAAGTATCACGAAGGATAAATATAAAATGTGTTCTAATTCAATTTAACGATCTTATTTGCATTTTGTATTTCTTCATTTATAAAAGTGACATCTAATTAATATAAACCAGTTACCAAGCAAATGTATAATGGAAACCTGATAGTATTCGCGGAATTCCTGATTTGAACAAAACAGAAAAAATAAAAAAATAAGTTTTATAATATACAGAATGTTCAGAATAATTTTACTTTAATCTTATACATTCTTGAAGTTGTTTAGAAATCTTATAAAGATGTACCTGCCCTGCGAAACTTATGCGATAAACTCATATGCTACATAAAAGACAGTCAAGGAAATGTTTTTTCTTTATAAATTTGTTTGTGCGAAATCTATTTCTTATTTTATTTTAGTTTTATACGAAAATGAAGTGCAGGGTAGATCTTACTTTTGCAAGCCTCTTAAACGTAGTTTTGGATGGTTATACCGCCTAAAAGAATGTTGAGAAAAAATGTTTCTAAGAATATCATCCTTTTTTCTTCTTCTCTTACCTCTACCTGGATTATAAGCTTGTCATCTTAGTTTTTAAAGCACCCTGCATAATATGTAGTTCAACTTTCTTATATCTTCAAATTTTCAACAAGATAGGATTTGAGGAAAAGTACCTCTCTTTTAATTTCTTTGAAGATCAAACCCAAAAGCAATTTTACAAAAAAAAACAGGTTTAAGGTGGCAACACAGAATACCCTTAACAGTTTCTGAAAGGGAGATAATTTAAAATTTTATTCAAATTTAGAAGGGATGTCTTTAATGGCAACAAGTCACCCTAAGGGATGGGGTACCTAACATTGGTAGGTAGGTAACAAAAGAATTAGATACTCAAGTCCACTTGAAACTTGTTCTTGCTGACTTTAGGTGGAAGCGGAATCTTTTTCTTAATCTTCTCCTCGTTGTACCAAAGAATATCCTTGGAGGCTGGCCACTTCCAAAATTATCTATATTGTTTCATGCAGGATGCACAAGCTTTATTGAATTCATCAAAGTTAGTCAGCATGACACCTGGATAAAGTTTACTCTCATATTCCACAACAATGTAGGCATGAGCATCTCTCTCAGCCTCTGCAGAAGCTTTTTCACACTCTTCTTTTTCAGATGCTTCCTCTGCTTTACTCTCAACATCTGTATTAGCTTAACTTGTTGAAGGCTGTGTATAAGCTATTGGGTCTTCAATGTCTGATTCGTTATCTCTTGGTTTAAAAAGTGAACCGATGCTATGATTGCTTTCTGCATAATGGATCTCAGCATCACTCGGTTTGGTTGATTTATTTCCATTTTTCGAAAGTTTCCTCTTTACTGTTTTTTTTTTGTTCTTTTGTGGTTGTTTTGGACGACTCGAGGTAGAAGGTCCTGAGGTTGGAGATGAAGTAGGTATCAAGTCCTCAACTGTGATTCCTCTTCCAGGGAGCACATTTAATTTCTTCGTTGTCCTTCTGAGAACTGTCTTTTCTGTTTCAGTTTGTCTACGTTTTTTTAGTTCTTCGAGGAACTTTTAGGACGCATTTTCAATGTGCTGATCATAGTCAGCAAATTCGAAGAGGCGGTTACTGAGTTTATTCAGAGCAACTTCAGGATTTAACGGGAAGATCCCACATGATTTAAAACCATTTTGTAACCTTTCTAGCTGTTGAAGTTTGTCTACGTTTTCTTAGTTATTTGAGGAACTTTTGGGACGCGTTTTTAACGTACTAACCATTGTCAGCAAATTCGAAGAGGCGGTCATTGAGTTTATTCAGAACAACTTCAGGATTTAACGGGAAGATCCTTCATGCTTTAAAGCCACTCTGTAACCTCTCTAGCTGTTAAAGTTTTTCATTAATTCTTTTAATAAATGAGAAAATCTGGGTTTGTACCGTGATGGAAAAGATTTTCTCTCAGGAGAGTTCTTCCACTTGTCTAGAATTGTTTTCCAGGCTATTTTTATTGGCCCAGAAAACATAACGTCGAGTGGCTGAAGCAAGTGTGTTAAATTTGGGGGAAGAGCAATGAGTTTCATATTATTTTGCTCGCAGAGCGCCACTACACGTAAACTTAATTATTTTAATTATTGCCAATCAACACTTTAGTTGCCACTTGCCTTCTCAAGATTGGAAGCATTGCATACTGGAGCCGATCTTCGAATATTCGCCCATCAAACCACCTGCTTTTGGAACGATTGAAGCGTGTTCCAGGAGGTTCACCCTTGATCCAAGTGGGATAAACGTTCTTAGCTTTGTAGGTGACACTTACCAGAGTCAAAGCCTTAGCGGCATTGCCACATATTATAATCAATATTGAAGCTTTTGTTGAGTTTAGAGAATAAAGGATTGGAGCGAGTTTTAAACCTTGAAAGACTCTGGCTGGTGGAGTCATGAGATTAGAGAAATTGCCTTTTACAAGCACTGTGTGTTGACTATTGGATAAGAAACTATTGATAATTCTCATAAGCACGTTCGATGTCTAAAAAGTCATTGGCGACACATTTTCCTTGGTTAAGTGTTTTGGCTACGTCAGTGTGTAGTAGTAACAAGTACCTTCTCGGAATCCAAATTGGTGAGGCGGGAGGAAGTTGGAATTTTCTAGGAATTCTCTTAGTCTGTCGGTTAGACTTCTTCCAAATATCTTGCCTGAGACGTTGCGAAGGGCTACAGGAAGATAGGAAGCGGGATCCGATTGGCTCTTGCGTTTTTGTTTTGGGGGATTATGACCACGGTGGCTCTTTTCCACGCAGAAGGGAAATTGAGAATATTTGTAAAAGTTCGATGGTTTCATGAGGGAGATGGCGAAGGACTTTTCGTCAGGGCGTCCTCGCCGGAGGTGGAAGTTTTGCCACGGGCGATAGATGATAGATTAAAGAATCTCTGGGGAGCGGGTATCTTGAAGAATTCGGTGCACTTCATTGAGGAGGTCGGCAAAGATTTAATCTTACACTTGTTGTTAGGACAAAAATGCGCTACACGGCTGGTTTTCAGAATCTGGAGCGCAATGATCCAGGCTAGAGCAGAATGCCATGCAACGCGCTTCTTAAAACCTAGCTGGTTCTGCTGGGTCTTCACCACCGAATCCCAGGTTTGGACAAACAGTCTGTAGATTTTTCTTTTTTTCTTGATACGTTAAAAAATGTGTGGTGGTAGGGGGGGGGGGGGGCATTAATGTCGATGGGCTTTAGAGAAGACTCCTGGATGATACTGGTGAGGTCGTCGACGGTCTTGCCGATTTCTGGGATTGTGGATAGGAAAGGGTCCGCAGGGATATGAAAAATTCAGGAACTTCTGCCAATCAGATTTGTTTGAATCTCGGATGTGAAGTGAAAACAAACAAGAATAAAAATTAAACAAGAGTGATAAAGGATGATATGAGATTATAGCACAGAAGAATCAGAAGAGAAGACAGCAAAGTTAAAACTAGTTGGTTATATGGTGAAGAACATAAAGCATACAGATTGTTAAATGAAAACAAAAAAGATTATTGAAGAAGAAAGCAGTAGTAGTACAAATGGTGAAGATTCAAAGATGATAACTGATGAAGATGAAAAGAAGTGGAAATTAGAATGAGCAGAAAATCAAGAAGACAATGAATGTAAACATGAAAAATTATGCAAAAGTACAGTAGATAAAGAAGAGATTGAGATGGAGAGTTACAGGAATTTCATGAAGATGAATCTAAAAATCAAATACCAAGCGTCTTGTCTTGTGGGACGAGCACTTCATTTATAATCCATATTTCAGCTTTTTTTCTCCGGTGACTTTGCATGGAATGCCTACAGATTCTAATCTTCATACTTTCTTTGTAACCAATGAAAAATGAACTTTGATTAGTAACAGGAGATGCTGATAATTCTCGTTATCAATTCGATAAAAACGCAATGAGATTGAAAGCGGTAGATAACTAGTTAATTATTTGAGATTGTAATTAGCTGTACGTAAATTGTTTTAATATCTGCAGTTTAGATTATGATACAGTTGATAGATTGCTCATGTACTTTTTGAGAGGTCACGCATGCATTACTCGTGCTGTATATTATAATAAATCACCTTACCAAATCTACAACTCGATTATTCCAGACCTTTACGGTTATAAATAAATTGACTGAATAGTATCTTTTGGAAATCCCGGATTTTTATTAATAAAAAAGCTATCATTATTAAAATAATTAACATCAGGTGTAAATATAAATATAGACTTTGGAAAGTATAACACTTATTGATCATGAAACTAAATATTGTCATTGTGTATTTCCTAAACCTTGATAGTTACAAAGTCAAGGATTTTATTTTTATTCTTTCTTGCAATTAATTAGGTTACAGTCAAAAACTTTTTTTATTTCTTCAGATATTTATGATTTTGTCATTAAAAGTTTGTTTTTTTTTGGAAAATCAGTGTACGCAAAGGGAAGAAGACAAAAGTCTTTTAAATTACTTTAAATTAACAAAACATCTTTAGTTTAATGTAGGACTTCTTTAGCTCCAATAACAGCTCGACATTCTATCGGTCTACTAACAGTCCTGTTAACTGGACTTTTAGAAATTTTGTTTCAATGATTTTAAAACAATAACAAAATTCTCGGGTTTTCGGGGTTTAGATTGTTGAGAACGCTTCTGAGAAGTACCCAAAAGCATATTCGAAAGCGTCTAAACCTCAACTAGTAAAATATTAACATTTTCCTAAAATGTTTACAATATCCCATGTGCGTATGAGTAATTATGTAGTTCATTGCCAACAGAACATAAATTAGCATTCAGAGAAACATCAAACTATAATTTATATCAAACTAAGTGTCAATAAATTCCTACATTCGGCCATCCCGACCTCGAAGCCTGCCCGCAAGCGTAATTGATCTATAAATAAATAAAAACAATTATATTGTAACAATTATAATAAAGCAAAGTAAGCGACTTGATCTATTGGGATTTTGATTTTATGAGATCCGTTACAGTTCAGTCAAAATAAGATTTCTATACGGCATCCGAGACTAAGGATTTTTGACTTTTGGGATGTGTTGGGATTGCTAGGAGATGATTGTGTCAAAGGTCAGGAACATGCATGCGCAGAGCAAAATATGTCTCTTTTTTGGTGTTTTGTTCATATCTCAAAAGTAGCTGGTCCTAACAAAACAGTAACTATATACAAAATTGCAGCTGACTAAATTTCCTACAAGATTCATTTTATAAGTTTTTTTTTTATCTGTGATAGTTTTCGAGATATCCAAATTTGAGAATCGCACTTTTTTAAAAAATAAAATTTTACACCACGATTTATAACTTGGAAGGGAGTGTCATTGTATGTCAAAATCATGGTATTGTAATAAAAATCATTTACTTTATTAGCAACACAATTTCTAGTCCTTCGCCCTGCTCAACCTCTTCGCCATTGACAGGCTTGGAAGAGGTTTAGGTTCGTTTTCAGAAGACAATACTGAATCTTCTTTAGTTTCTTCGTATGAAGATATTTGTAGATCCTGTACATCTCCCTCTTCATCATTTATCAATGAGATAGCATTGCAATACAGGCTATTGCAGTTGTGGCAAGTAGTGGAACAATCAATCCCTGCTTTTCTGCAACTACATTTGCTACCTCCACAATTCGAGGTGCATCAGAGGTTTTTAGGTTCATTGTCTGCACTGGTTCTAGGTATATCGAACCATTTGTGCCAAGCTTCTGCTCCTACCCCTTGAGCTTTGGGAATAGCAAGTTTCTCATCCAGTACTGTGCCCGATAATAAACTTTGTAGCTGTGCTGCTTAGCTGCCCCTTATGTTGGTGGAAGAGCAGAGATGTCCGGCTGACTTGATGAAGCACTATACCGTTTCAGGAAACTGTTCTTCCTAGCTTCTTCAACATCAGATTTAGAAAATGAGGCTCTACAAAAAACAGCAGCTGCTTTTTGAATTTCTGTATCCTTCTTGTAAAGCCTAACAAGAGTGGCTGTCCTTTTTGGAATGCGGCTGATGCCGTATCACATCCCGTAAAGGCATGCAAGAAGAGAATGCGCTGGAGGTCGAGTTCTTGCAGATCTTTTATTCAGTATGAGGTTGTTTTTGTTTTCCCATGACCAAGCTTGAAGAAAACAATTTCTTTATCCCTCGGTGTTAATGCCATTAAGAGCACTACAACATCCTCACCTATCACTGCAACTTTTATGCAAATTTCAACTATGTCAGTGACTGTGGAAACTATCATTGTGTTTGCATCATCTAGAGCCTGTCGAGTTTAAATGCCACTACTCTGCGGCTTCAATGATAGTAGCTCAATAAGTTTGCACTTATGCAGCTCAAAGGATTAATAACAACCGGATCGTTGTGAATTTTGATGGATGCAGCTACGCTAGAGAGAGGTAGTGTTCTATCTTTGCAAGACAACTGGTGTCTGAAAACGAAGTGCCTAGCATTTTGTTCATAGCTCTCTTGCGCACTTCAGCAGCAAGTGCGATTTTCAATGGAGGCATTCAGCGATAACAGCAAATCTGCCACATTTTTGCCTAGTTAAACAAATAACTACACCAAAGAGAAAGCAAACAAAAAATTATTTTAATATACGTATATGCACATCTTGATTGATACAGACACAATATAAAAAACTAACAGTTTTGAAAAACTGGAAAGGTCCCTTGTAGGTGAAGATATGCTACAACCATCGTGATCAGGCTTTGCTTTTCGTGAACCTTCTTGATAAAGCTAAACATCACCTTTGGTGATCCAAGTTTGGTTTTTCTTTTTTGTTAATCCCGTGAATAAAGCAATTGTAGATTGGAAAGTGCCCGTGATCGGGCTTTGCACACCATTGACCTCCCTGATGCAGTTAAAAAATTATCATGATTCGTAATGTTCTGCTTTCGATGGTTCAAGATCGGGCTTCTCGTTTTATTAACCACGTTAATAGAGATAAGGCTATAATCGAAAGGTTTTAATGTATTTTTAGAATAAAATTAGATTTCTACTTTCTGTAACTCGGTTTGTAATGTAAAATCTTTACATTAGTTTTCAAGACTGCATAGGCTATTTTGGCACCCGCTATAACGTATTATTATGGGAAGTTTGACACGTTTTTCGTCTCTCTTGTATTAGCGCCTTTAATTGCAGGTCAGAGTGTGCCATCTCCCGTGGCCCATAGTCTAGCTTTTCCCTCTTCGACTTTCTTAGTAAAACTAAAGATACGATCATGGGTCAGGATGTACCACCTTTAATAGGGTTTCCTTCTCCGTTAACTTCCGTAATAGAGCCATAGTTAAAATCGTAAAGCACAATGCACCACTTCCGGTAGCCAGTAGTTATTGATGGGGATAAAAATACGGCCATGATTCAAAATCTGCCATCTTTGGAAGTCCAAGGTCGGGCTTTTACCTTTGTTAAGCATCTTAAGAGAGCTAAGCTAAACTGTTGTAGGTCCGAATGTGACTTCACCTTTCATTAAGCCTTTCGATAGAGCTAACAATACGATCATATATCAGGATATGCTATCTTTAGTGGTTCAAGGTAAGACTTTTCGTTAAATCTCTTAATGTAGTTACAGGTACAATTGTAGGTCAAGGGATCTGCTATCTAGGCTTGTAGTTCTTAATAAAATTAAAGATACGATCATGGGTCGTGATATGCCAGCTGTAGTGGCCTAAGGTTAGACTTTCCTCTCAGTTAATTTCCTTAATAGAGTTATAGGTAGAACTGTAGGTCAGGCTCTGCTTGTGATTAGGCTTCGCCTTCCAATAACCTTCTTCGTAGAGCTACAATCATGGGTCGGAATGTGCGAGCTTTGGTAGTTTATTGCCTGACTTTTTTATCATTAACTTTCTTAATAGAGTTATAGGTGCAGTTGAAGATCGAAATATGCCATCTCCGGTAACCCATAACCGGGCTTTGGCCTTCATTAACCTTCTCAATAGAACTAAAACTACAATCATGTGTCAGGTATGCCACCTTTGATAGCCCAAGGTCTTTCTTTTAAATCTCTTAATAGAGATCCGGATCTGTGGTTAGGCTCCGCATGCTGATAACCTCGTCGGGGGCCCATTATGCTTTCCATTAGCCTTCTCGATAGAGCTAAAAATACGATTATGTTTAGGATGTGCCATCTTCGGTGGTTCAATGCCAGACTTTTTGTTAACTTCCTTAATAGAGTTGCAGGTACAATCGTAGGTCAGGATTTGCCACCTTCGGTGGCCCATAGCCGGACTCCACCCTCCATTAACCTTCTCGATAGAACTAAAGATACGATAAACGGTCGGAATAGCCCGAAGTCAAACTTTACTTTCTGTTAACTTTCTTAATAGAGTTACGCTCAGTTGCACAAAAATAATTTGATTATTGATCAAGTTGATCATTTGATTAGCCGATCTGATTGGTTAATCAATTGATCAAGTGGTTGACCAATCGATCAAGGATTTAACAAAGCTTTTTGCAACCCGGCATTATAGCTGCAGATCGACATGTATCACCTTCGGTGGCCCTAGTCGGGCTTCGCCCTTTATTAACTTTCTCCATAGAGCTAGAAATACGGTCATGCGTCAGGATGCGCCACCTTAGGTAGCTCAAGGTCAGACTTTCGGTTAACTTTCTTGACAGTACAATCGTAGGTCCGGATCTGATGTTCAGGCTTGTGATTAGGCTTCGCCTTCAGATAACCTTCTTGATAAAACTAAAGATACGACAATGGGTCGTGATGTACTAGTTTTGGTGGCCTAGGGCTAGACCTTCCTCTCCGCTAACTTCTTTAATAGAGCTACAAGTACAGTCGTAGGTCGACGTGTGCCACCTCTAAGCTTTCTAATAACCTTCTCGGTGGAGCTAAAAATACCATCATGTTCAGGATGTGCCATCTTGGGTGGTTCAAGGCCAGATTTTCTGTTAGCTTTCTTAATAGAATTGCAGGTACAATCGTAGGTCGGGATGTGCCACCTTTGGTGGCCCATAGGCGGAGTATGTCCTCCATTAAACTTTTCGATATAGCTAAAGATACAAGCAACGGTCGGGGTGTGCCACTTTCGCTAGTCCGAGGGCAAACTTTCGCTTTCGTTAGCTTCCTTAACAGAGTTAGAAATGCAGTTGCAGGTCGATATGTCGACATAGTCGGGCTATACCCTGCATTAACATTTTCGATTGAGCTAAAAATCAGTCGATATATGCTACCTTCAGTGCGGCTTCCCTCGCCGTTAATTTTCTTAGTGGAGCTACAGAAAAAAGAGTAGGTAGCAAAATTGCACTAATGATGGCCCAAGGCCGGAAATCGCCGTCTATTAACCTTTTTAATAGAGATCGAAGTATGATCAAGGTTCAGGAAAAGTGAAACTTCCCTTTCCGTTGAGTTCCTTAAGTGAGTTACTGCAGTCATAGATTGGGATGTTACCCACCGTCGCGTCGCAGGTGGTCGGGCTTCGCCCTTTATTAACTTTTTAAATGGAACTAAAATATAATCACGGGTCGCAACGTATCATCACCTTTGGTGGTTCAACGTCGGGTTTTTTCTTTCGTTAATCTTCCCAATTAGTTTGTTGTTTAGTTTGATTTTTTCTTAAATAAAAATTTACTTTTTACATTGAAGAAACACCTTACAAAATTCGAATTTGATAAATAAGCTGCTTTAAAAATTGTATTCCAAAAATCTTAACATTCTGTATTTGAAAGACGGCAATCCGGAGGACTAATATTTATAGGAATGTTCCTGTATGTTTTCTTATTAATATACAAATGGGTAAGTAGAAAAGTTTTGTTTGTCTCAATTAATGAATTTCCTTGGGGTAAACTCAGCATATCTTTTGTACAACCTTGCTGATGTCAATGTTTACATCTCGTTCCATTATAAATAATAAGAAACTGCGAATAAAAATGATTGTACACGTGTGTATGGTTATGTTAGATCTATGTAAACATCGATTAGATTAATATTTTTAAAAATTTCATTTCAAAGTCGAATTCCAATGTGCAAGTTTCAATTTAAATTTCTTAATTTAGTTACAACCAGTAACAAAAATATTTTATTAGTTATCAAGGTTTTAGAATCAATACGGGAAAAATTAATTTGCATTGAAATCACGCCATTATCACCTGCTGACGTGAATAATTTCCTAGCCTGACTAAAGTTTTCGGAATAGTACCAATGCACGTGGTTCCGTTCATGTACCACTATCATTTCAGAATTGGAGGGGTTATATAAGTAAATCTCCCCACCAATAGTATATTGAAACAGAACATAATCAAAATCTAGGTGATTGCGGTGCAGTTGCATTTGTGTTTGGCAAGGTTGAGGTAGTTTTTAATTTAGTGATTGAATTGGCTTTGTTGTTGTCAATTGGATTAAAAATGTGTGTGGGAAATGCAATTTTAGTCTCTGAAATAGCAGTGAACAAACTCAAAAAATTGACTTGTAAGGATTGTAATGAAAAAAGAAATCGAAAAGATGAAGGTGTTATACAAGAGGACACACTTGCAGTATTTACTTATTATACTAAAGTAGTACTGTTTTCTTGTGGAAGTATTTTTAAAAATTTTGAAGAATCAAAATGGTACAAGTAAGTCTATTATATCTTATTCCGTTTTAATATTTTTATTTACTATCTTTTTATATTTTTAGAATTTTAACAAAAACTACTCAACCGGCACATTTAGTAACTCTACTAGCAATTAGTATTGTAGGATGCTTAATGTTTCCAAATGCAAACGAAAATCAACAAAATAAATCGTCACCACTTTTAAATCTTTTATATCTTGGATCTGTAAGTGCTCACTTTGGTGCTCAATTATGGATGAGTTTCGTATCTGGATTATCTTTATATTTTTGCTTACCACGTCACACATTCGGAAAAGTGCAAAGGATCCTATTTCCTAAATATTTTCTTATCAATGCTGTTTTGAGTTTGATATCATTAAGTGTTTTCGTAAATAATAATAACACGAAACTTGGTCTACCTCAAGTATCAATGCAAGTGAGTAATTTTATTTATTTTTTTAAATATTGTTTCCGAATCTAATTGTTTTTTTATTTCTAGATTGGTGCGCTAACTGTCTGCTTTTTAATCGAACTTATTGTGCGTTTATATTTGACACCGCCACTATTAAACCTGATGGATAAAACACGTGCATTTGAAGAAGCAGCAGGTGTTGGTATGGAAATTGGAAAACACAACGCTGGTAGTTTGTCGAATAACGAACAATATTTAAAAGTTTACAAATCATTTAGAAAAGTTCACATGACTATTGCGATTGGAAATGTTATCACAATGGTGTGTAGCGTTTTACATTTACATTATCTTTCGAATAAGCTGCATTTATTATAAGAAAAGTATCATAATTCATATCAGTATTTAGTAATTTATTTATTTTTTAGTTACTTAGTTATAATTTCCAGTGAGTTATTTAATGTATCATTAATTTTAATGTTCAATCAGACTGAATTTTATAATTACTGTTACTGTAAATTACTGTGATAACTTTGTTATGTTAAGGACACAGTATTTAAACAATAATGTATTGAATATTTTTTCAAACAATTCAGAATAATCAAAATAAACGTTTTAAATCTTATTTGTTGCTTTAATAGGTTTGATAAGTATTGCAAATGTGTATGCAACCCATCATGCATGTTCTCTAGCTTGAATGATCAATTGCCTTATTGTTTAAGAAATGAATTGAATTCAATCAAATGGAAATTAAAATAAAAGTACCAGCTTCGTAAGCATTCTTTCCATTTCAGTGAATAATTCTTTAATTTTGGCCTTTTTATTGTTTTATTCTAATAAAAAAAATCTAGGTTTGGAGTGCAAAAACAGCTAAAATCGTAATACCAAAAGTTTCAATTGTAAGTACCTATATAAGCTCTGCAATGACATTCAGAATTCATGAATCGGTAGATTTATATCATACTTAATGGTGTATGGTTGCAGAAATTGTATCCACCTCTTTCTATTTCTGACTTTCTCGCTTCTGTCCGCGTAAACTAAGGGAGGAAAGGCGACCATTGACCAATTATTTTGAGTAAATAAAATGATAAATTTTTTCATAACTAACCAAAGGTCAATAATGATCATCTTAATCACACAAAATAATTATACAATGGGCGCGGAAGTAAAAGAGAATGTCTGATTTATTCTGTCCCTTAGTATACGTACTTTGCTCTTGTATAATTTTGCTTCAAGTCTTTCTCGGTCTTCCCCTCTTCTTCTTTTCTGGTATTTTAGCATTACATAGTAGTTTGGTCGGTTGTATGTTTTCAATTCATTGGAAAAAAAAGTATTAGAATTTCTGTATTTTTTTTGTCTGTCTCTTACTCTTCTTAGGTATTGCATTTCCACAGCTTGTAGTTTGCTCTTTTGTCTATCTGTTAAACTCCACGGCTTACAGCCAAATATTCTTGATGATCCATACATCCTTGATTACATTTAGTTTAGTTTTTTTAGAAACTTTCTTTTTTGCTTATGAAAGTCTTATTCATTGCATGGAGTGATTTTAGTGTTTTTCCTATTCTATTATTAATGCCCACTTCTTAGAGTCAATTTCATCTTCATATTCGTTCAATTTCGCATCCCAAATTTCCATGTTCTGTAATTACTGCATTGTGTACTGTCGCCTTTTCTAATTGTGGGTAACAATAGAGCGATTTTCTAGTCTTTTGAAATCTTTTTTTCACTCTATGCTTTATTACATATTTCTAACAAAATTGGTGTTCTGTTTTCTTCTTCTTTCATATTTCTAAACATTTAGGTCGTGATCTTGTCAATTCCTAGGGCTTTTCTATTTTTAATTGCTTCATTCAGTTCTTTCAATTTTTCTTTCATTAATATTCCCTTCTTCTTTGTCATCTTGTCATAATTTTTAAAAGCGCCTCTTTCATGTCTTCATTATTTCTCTTTCATCTGTTCCCTTTTGTATTACACTAACTTTTGATTACTTTGCCTATTGCTTTCTAGTTTTCCTCTAAAGTCTATCCAACTGTTTTTCTCTACTTTCAATAGAGGTCTGTTTTCGGTATTTAAAAGCTCGAGCTTTGACGCGGACCGGACCTCAGTTTAAAAATCTGTCAGGCTTTTTGGCCGTACGTCCGATTAATCGGGCCGTTCGGTCTTGTTGGGCCATACAGGCTTCTTGGGTCTGTTGGTCCGTTCGGGTCTGTAGGACTTTTTAGACTTCTCGGGTCTCTCGGACCTTTTGAAGGTTTGGAAGGTTCGAGCTGTCGGACCTTTCGGACTTTTCGGTTCTTCGGGTTTCTCTGTCAGGCCGATCAAAAAGTTACTTGGCTTTTTTTCGGACCGCGTCAAGTTTGTTCCCAGTTAGGCTGGGTCTGGAGATTTTAGTCTGTGCAGGGCTCTAGCTTTCAGTACTAACTTTTTTGTTGTTTTCTTCTGTTTTTTATATTAATTATAGTTGGTATGGCCATTCGGATGTTTCGGGCTTGTCGGACCGTATGGGTCTTTTGAAGTTCGGGCCGTCGGACATTTCGGACT
Organism: Ignelater luminosus; assembly: GCA_011009095.1. Taxonomy (NCBI): domain Eukaryota; kingdom Metazoa; phylum Arthropoda; class Insecta; order Coleoptera; family Elateridae; genus Ignelater; species Ignelater luminosus. Next base: position 40,309 of record VTPC01008293.1, read on the forward strand.
TCTTGGCTCTTCAGGTTTCTCTGTCAGGCCGATTAAGAAGTTACTGGGCTTTTTTTTCGGGCCGCGTTAAGTTTATTTCCAGTCAGGCTGGGCCTGGAGATTTTAGCTCGTGCAAGGTTCTCTAGCTCCAAATACTAACTCTTTTGTTGTTTTCTTCTGTCTTTTATATTTATTATATTATTAATTATAGTTTGTATGGCCGTTCCGACTTTTCGGGCTTGTCGGGCCGTATGGGCCTTTCGGACGTTCAGGCCGTTGGGGCTTTTGAACGTTCGGGCCGTTGGGGCTTTTGAACGTTCGGGCCGTCGGGCCTTTTGAACTTTTTGTCCCTTCGGCTTTCTCTATCAGGCCGATCAAGAAGTTACTGGGCTTTTTTTCGGGTCGCGTCAAGATTGTTTCCAGTCAGGCCCGGCCTGGAGATTTCAGCCCGCGCAGGGTTCTCTAGCTCCAAATACTAACTCCTTTGTTGTTTTCTTCTGTCTTTTATATTAATTATAGTTTGTCTGGCTGTTTGGATCTTTCGGGCCTGTCGGACCGTACGGGCCTTTTGAGCGTTCGGGCCGTTGGGGCTTTTGAAAGTTCGGGCCATTGGGGTTTTTGAACTTTCGGGCCGTCGGGCCTTTTGGACTTTTCGTTCCTTCGGTTTTCTCTATCGGGCCGATCAATAAGTTACCGGTTTTTTCGGGCCACGTCAAGTTTGTTTCCAATCGGGGCGGGGTTGGAGATTTCAACCCGTGCAGGACTCTAACTTCCAATACTTACTCTTTTGTTGTTTTCTTCTGTTTTTTTAAATATTAATTATAGTTTGTTTCTATTCTATTTGCCAGGTATTTTCTCTATGTTATCTTCTTTCTTTCTATCTATTGTTTTATCTTATTTGACCATCATTCTGCTTGTTTTTTGGCATTATCTGTTTTACATTTCGTTAGGAAACCAACCAAGTTAAGAGCGCAAAAGCAGCTGAAAAGCTAAATTTCTTATCGTTCCAATGATACTGTAAGTATGTCGTGAATAAAGGCTAAGTTTCGATTGTACAAAATGATCCTAAGACCAACAGCGGTATTAAACACGGGAATACAGGAAAGATGGGAAAGAGAAATGTTGGGACCAATCTTGGGAGGCAAGAGGACAAAAAAGGAATATAAAAAGAGAACGAACAGAGAGATTTACGAGATGTACAATAAACTAACCATCGATATGGTTCTAAAAGCGAGGAGACTACAGTGGCTTGGTCACATTGAAAGATCTTAAGACGTTTCAGAATGTATGATTGTAAACTGGCAGCATTAGAACCAAACCCAAGAATTTTATTGAAAGCATCGAACAAAAAAAAGATGTTGTAAAACTGTGTAGAGAACTAATTGGGTGTCTAATGTACGCAATGTTGGGCACTCGATCCGATCTATGTGCATCTGTTACTTGAGTCGATTTCAAGTACTGAAGTTTGTGCGCGAGTAAAGCCTGTTGGCAATCGATCCGCAATAAAAGTGTCATGTCATAAAAGACACTTCCAGCTTCTTCTTGCGTCCACTATTGGACATAAGCCTTCTCTGTACGCCTTCAGGAATTTCTGTTCTATGGCAGTTGTATTCAATTATATCTAACTCTCCTTATGTCGTCTGTCCAACGCGTCGGTGGTCTGCCTGGGTTTCTCTTATCTTTGCACGGTGTCCATTCCAGCAATCTTTTGGTCCATTTGTCATCATTTTAATTTTGTTATTTTTTCTATCACATCTTCTTTCTCTGTTCTTCTTTGTATTTCTGTGTTTTTTAAATTGTCCGTGAGTTTAATTCCTAGTGTTAAAGAGAGTCTACGAATACAATCATCAGTGGTCGATGGTATTCCATGGTTTTTTCTATCAGAGTTTTTAGTGATAAAAGATGGTCGTTTGTATCGAAACTTGTACAAAAGCCAGCTTGTTCTATTCGTTGATAGAAGTTCAGTTTATTCTCCAATCTAAGAGTGAATATTTTTGTAAAACGTTTATACAGATGAGAAAGTAGGTGTAAGGGTCTGTAGTTTTGGATATCTGAAGGGTCCCTTTTTTTATAAATTAGTACAACTAATACGTTGTTCCATTCGCTTGGGATTATGCTGTCAGACAGACATTAGTTGAATAGTTTTTGTATTTTTTCAAATAGAAGCTTTCCTCTCATCTTGACTGCTTTGATCACTATTCAATCTTCTCCGGGTGCTTTCCCATTTTTCATCTTTTTGAGTACATTTTTAATTTTGTCCTTGACAATCTTTGGCATGTCCTCTGATCCTTGGTTGATTACTCCTCTTCTTTTTTCTAGCTCTCTAGGTGTATCCTGTATCCCTTGTTGACTTTTATACAGCTCCTTGTAAAACTCTTCGACTACCGCGAGAATTTCTTTTCTGTCTGATGTTGTTTCACTTTTTGTTTTTCAGTTTTATGATTTTTTTCTGCCATTGTTTAGCTTTCGTCTTAAAACTTTTAAGCTTTTATTTTGTTCGATGCGTTCTTTATTGTATTGTCTTATGTCTTTCCGAATACTTTTGGCACTCTCATTGTTTATAGCTCTTACTTCTTGGGGTTCTGGGTTGTTACAATTTATCTCCTTTCGTTGCTTTATTAATGTTTTAGTGTGAGGGCAGATTTTACTGTTTTTTCCTGCCTTGGGCAATGTTCGTTGATTGCTTGCAAACGATACTCCGTCAACCCTCTTCGTTGATATACTTACTTACTACTTACTTTAGGACGCGCTACCACGATTTTGTTTTTATCCTTTTTTCTGCTATTTAAAACAAACTTCGCCAATTTAGGTATTCCGTCTGCGAATTTCAATTATTCTTGCTGTTTATACATACATACACACATAATCAAAGACCTCTTATACCCGGAGGTGTCAAGCATACTACTATATTACAGATCAACAAATTTGCGTCACTCTCTTCTGTTTGCAGCAATCACTTTCGCCTTTGCCCAAGTTTTCCCGTTTTTCTTCAATATTTCCTTTACCCTGTTGTTCCACGTTTATCTTGGCCTGCCTCTTCTACTTTTTACTATTTTTACTTGACGATTATCATTCATTCTTAACATGTGTCCCACGCATTGTATCTTCTTTTCATCTATTTTTTGTTTTAATGATTTTACTTTTAATTCCATTCAGATATCTTCATTCTTTTTTTATCAATTTTTCTTGAGCCTACTACCTTCCTTAGGTACTACCTTTTGGTAGCTTGCAGACGTTTTTCATATTTATCGCTTAGAATCCAGTTTTCTGTCTTTTACGTTGCTACTGGTATGCAGATGATTTGGAATATTGTCAATTTTGCTTTCACCAATATCTCACACTCTTTCTTATTCAAAAAAGGTCTGTACAGCGCGTGGTATAGTCTTGTTCTCGCCTTTATTCTATTTCCAATCTTGTCTTCTTGCGTTCCTTTTTCATTTATCATCGTTCCTAGATATTCCTCCCATTTCAATATTTATCTTCATATTTTTTGTAACTACTGCAATCACCTTTGTTTTTGCCAGATTAATAGTTAGGTTATACTTTGTTTACTCGCCTGTTCAAAATTTCATGTTTTGTTCCAAGTCTCTTTAATTTTTTGCTACCAGTATAATATCATCAGCAAAAGCGCAAGCTTCTACTTTTACAGCTTGCAATTTGTTAAACCCTACCACGTACTTATTTGTTTTATTCCAACATCTATAACGCTTATAAATAAGAGGGGGCTCAACACACTTTCTTGCCTTACCCCGTCACTGTTTGTAAATATCTTCAACGTTCGATTGCATGTTCTTACTTGGTTAATTGTATTGTCGTACACGCTTTTTATTGTGTTCATAAGATCATCTACATCTTTGTTCTTTAGACTCTGCCATATTCCGTGTCTGTTAACCATATCAAAAGCTTTTTTCATGTCTAAATAGCCTTGGTATACTGTCCCATCTTTTTCCAAGGCCTTTTCAATAATTTGTTGTAGCGTAAAAATATGAGCTTGCGTGCTGTGTGCTGGTCTAAAATCACTTTGAATATCGGCTAGCTTTGGTTCAATTATTTGTCTTAACCGTTTCTGTATCATGGATTCATTTACTTTTAAAACAATATAGAGGGGCGAATTACCTCTATAATTACCACAGATCATTGAATCACCTTTTTTATATCTAGGAAGAATAATGGCTGTACTCTATTCTTTTGGTATGCTGTCGTTTCTTTACGCAAGATTCAGAATATTCCGTAATTATTTTTTTTCCTTTGGCCTGCATCTGCGTCTACACTATCACATACCAAAGCATTACCTGTTTTTAGCTTTTCTAAAGCCTGTTCTACTTCTTGTAGCTCTATTTCTTTTTCATTCTCTTCTGTCTTAGTTTCTTGTTGTAGTTGCTCTTAATTCCCATATATTTATTACCTATACTGTTTCCATTATTTAAAAGTTCCGCAAAGTATTCTCTTCAGCGTTCGATAATTTTTTCCTCCTCCGTGTGATATTCCTGTTTAGATCCTTGACCTGCTTAAGCCTTACTTCTGTTTTGTTTTTTATATTTCTTAATATTCTATAGAATAACTTTACGTTTTGCACACTATTTTCTTCTATTGCTTTTTCAAACTCCTCCCAAATATCTTGTTTCGCTTCATTGGCCCATATTTTTACCATATCTCTTTGATTTTTGTATTTCTTGTGCTTTTATCGACTTTTATCTTGCAAGTAATTCTTCTAGAGTTTTTTTCTTTACTTTTACCTCATTTTTAATATTTTCGTTCCAATGTTAGTTTGTTTCCTGTGAATATTACGCTTTGAGAATCCGCAAATCTTTTCTGCAATGTCAAGTAATGTTTCTTTGAAGATTTTCTATTTATTTCCCAATTCCAATTCCTGATTGTTCGGACTTTCTTTGTCGAATTTTCCCCCAGTTGCTTGTTTCTATTTTGCTCTAATCATTGGGTCTCTTAATTTGTAACTTTTTCTTCTTCCTTTATTTTCTTCTGCTCATTTTTTAATTTGTCTTTCTTTAGTTTTACTTCAAGTAGATAATGGTCGCTCTCTATTTCGTAGCTTCTCTTCACCCTAACGTCCTTGACTTGATTACTATAGTTACGCGGTACTATTACATAATCTATTACTAACGTGAGATTTCTCTTATTTTATGTATTTCTTTGTGTTCATAAAATGTATTAGCTATTGCTAGATCATTATTCATTATCTTTTTCCATTTGTATTCACAGCTTCCTCTCCATATTTTCTTATTACTGCTCTCCAATTATCCCACTTATTTCCAACTCTTGAATTAAAGTCACCCAAAATTACTAAATCATCTGTATATTTTTCTATCATTTGTTGCGACTGGTTCCAGAATTTGTTTTTCCCTTCAATTCTGCCATTTTTATTTGGGGCATATACTAATCTTCATTTCAACTTTCATGTCTCTCGTTAATTATCTCCCAATTTTTTAACTTTATTTACTTTATTTATCTTTTAGGATTAAAACAGCTACCCCTCCTTTTGTTCACTCCGTTTCTTCTACTCCTCCATATATGCTGTTTATATTGACTCCTTAATTATTTTTGCTGATTATTCTATTGTTTTCAATAAGATGTCTGTTCTATATATAATTTTTCTTTATTCTATTTAGCTTTTGAATATAATTAATTAATTTACGGCGGCTCCGTCTTTAAATAGCGGATAGTAGGTATTAGAGTATCAATCTAAATTCTGATGTGATATTAGGGTTGCCTACTGCGAAGGGTAATATTGCAAATACTTAATTGTGAATATGCACTTTATTTATAGTTTTTAGTTTTGTTATGTTGCGCAAGAATGGTGGTAGTATATAGACGAACGGCTAATTACAGCAAAAGCACTTTTTAACTCCCTTGAGTATATGCAACTGTATGTACACTTGAGCTTCCTGCCTAGTAAACCTACCATCCCTACTACTAACATTATAGGTTTAATGTAAGTGCTGTTATTACACGTGCTCGTGGGTTTTTGTTTTCGATTTCCGTGATTTTACGTTTGACTTTTGATCATTATGTATTAGTTATAGTTTATTTTGTGGAAACAAAGATATGTGCAAACTATGTCTCATTTTATTGTCTTAGTATCATTAATACGATTACATACGCTATAAAACTGCACGTCCTCTTGGTGAAATCTAGCCAAATCCAATTCTATTTAACCAAGACAACATGTAAAAAGTAATAGAACAATAAATTAATTTAATTTGATTAATGAAAGCTAAAACTATAGATTATTAGGGAGGTATGTTATGGAGTTATAGAATATATTTTATTGATTTTATAATAATTAATGGTTTAACCATTATTGTTTAAAAGAATCTAAATTTAGTTTTTTGTATTCAAACGAATGTAGTTGTAAAGCTTAACTGTATTATACCTTTCTAAAACATTTTTGTAATAAGGTAGTTAGGTGATAGGGAATTGTAGGGATGCGCCTATGTCTGGTATTCAACGAATGAACTCTAAAGATTTAAATGTACTATTAAGAGAATATATCAATTATCCTAATTCATAGTTCCAACGATTTTCCACGTTTAGTCAACTGAGTTCATTAATTTTTTGTGAAAACATGATCCTAACAATTTAAATTGCATATAAACCAACAACACCAATTTTGTGTTTTTTGAATACAATACTTGTCACTAGCATCAAGACGTAATAAACAATTTTTTTTATTTAATGTAAGAAAAAACGAATTTGAATTTTTAGAATCTAAAATATTTATAAGTAAATATCGCGGATATTGTGATTCAGTAAAAAAGAAACGTGACGCATTCTGCAACTACTGCTTGTTGGGTTGCATATATATAAGGGGGTTAAAAAGTGCCCCTGCTATAAATAGTCGTTCGTGTATATAGTAGTGTGGTTATAAGTAATAAGTTATTTTATTCCTTTTAATATTTGTTTACATCAAATCAAATCAAAACTACTGTTGTATTTTAATAGATTGACACCTGAAACTCTAATAAAATGGTGATAGATTCTGTTGATTAATACTTTAACTTAAATAAATGTAAGGCGTAGTAAATCAAAGATAAAAGTTTTCGACTAAAGTTTGCATCCTCTATTTTAAAATATTCGTATTATATAACATACAATAGTATGAAAAAAATAATAATTTGTTACTAAACAATGGACGACTTAAGGAACTAAAATCGTTTTTGTTTGTTTATAAAAACATGCACAAAAACTCATTCACAAAGCGGAGAAGAACAATCACAAATATTTGGAACTTTAGCGTGTGCGGCATCTTCGTCAGGAGGTTGAAGACGTCCGGTTTTTCTATCATATGTACCCAAAAACTCACCACAAAATTTACAATATAAATTCATTACATTACTTCCACCAAGTATGAAGGGGAGGAAACATAATGGCCAACAACCCAACAAACATAGTGCACCTAATGATGACTGAGTTATCTGAAATAAGTGAAAAGTAATATTAATTCAAGAAGTAAATTCTAGATGAAAACTAGATTTTCCAACAGGGAATCTCAAAATCCAGTTTGAAGGGGAGGACTGCTACCTTATTGCGTTGTTTTCTAATAAGAGGCTGCCCAGACTTTCCACAAAATAAGCATTTTAAAGGTGATGTACCTGGTCTCCATGTTTCAACTAAAAATCAAAATCGAATACACACAAATTCGTCTTGATGCTTCGTTTTACTCACCGCTTGTTTTGTACATTTTACGTCTACTGGCACTTCTGTCACCAGACGCTCCTAATACTTTTCGATCGGGCTTTGCTTCACTTTCAAACGAGTACTGATTAATAGTTTCGTCTGGATGTCTTAATAAAAGATGTTCGCCTAAAGATCCAACTTTTTTATAACTAATTTTTTTACCACATAATCTACATTTAACTGTAACTCTAGACCCCATCTGTAATATGTTTTGTTGCTAATTCAGAATGTTAAATCTAATGACATAGATTTGTATTACCTAATGTACCCACTGCGTTTGAGTACTTGAATTTTTCATTTTCTTCTTCACCATCACCAAAAATAAATGTTTTGTTTAAATATTTTTTAATTTATAATTCACCCCATGTAGTAGTTATGTGAAGTTTAAAAAACTTGATGATTTTGACAGGAGAAGTAGTAATGAATTTTGTTGTGATAGATGTCAGTTACTCTTGACAAATTAAAACAAATTTTTGTGTTTATTTTATTCGAACTCACTCTTTCATGCATTTATAGATCGAAATCTTTAACAGTGATGTTGGATACACTTCTGTACGGTGGTATCCAAGACGTTTCACTAACTACCGTTGTTTCACTACCAAATAATAATTTTTTATCGATACTTTTCCTGCTTGCTCTGCGACGTGCTCCGTCAGGAGGAGCTAATATTGAACTTTTCTTTGAACTTCTACTTAATCGTACCTTTTTATCTGTTCTATGAACAGGTAACCAATCGTGACACTGTGGACAATAACGATATTCTGTTCTACATCTACGTATTGCGTATGGAAGTAGGCAAGCACCAAATAAGCATAAAATATACGAAAGTAATTTATATCCCGTTGATAATTTATATTGTGTTGTAGGGTGTACGAATGCTTCACAATTAGAACACCAATGCCTGTGAAGTGCGGGATCTTCTAATGTCATTCTGGTTGGCTAGACATTCTTGAGAATATCTGTGGCCTTCCGTGTCCAGCGCAAAATAATCCTTTTTTAAAATGTGCTCTAAATTTATCTAAAGTGAAAAGTATCGACACAAAACACGAGATTAAGATATTTTTTTGGTGCAAAACTTTACGGGAAATTTAACGTTTAAATGTCATCTTGACAGCCGTCACTTAGTGAATTTCCTTTGTTATTATTTACTATGCAGTGCACTGCAACATAACATTATTGATTTTAGGGGGTTGGTTCTCCACCACGTCATTAATAGCAAAAAAGTTTCAATAAACCTTCCAGAGCCTCTTTCTTGGATAATTAATACGAAATTAGATTCTATATATTTACTTAATTGATAAATGTCTGGGCTTCTTAATGTTTTGGTAAGTCCAACAACGTCCTGTTTCATTGAGTCTCCGATGAATACTAATGAAGGTCTGCAGATGAGAAATTTAACTTCTCGTAAATACGGATAGCTAATTGTGCATTACCCATAATTACAAACACCATAGATTTAGAAAAAGTTGCCTTTATTTATACTTTGAATGTTACAAGTTACTTAACAGTTTTTTAATTATCATCATTTCTATATTTGCATGTTTAAAACAAGTCCACAATTACAAGTTTCTTCAAGACAGCCAATGTACTGAACATATTGAGGCAAGCCACAATACAATGGCTGAAACCTTAAAGTTCTTCATTGCTCTGCACTTTCGACTTTGGATGCAAGTATTTGACACGCCGTGTCATAGATTCTATCAGTAGACAATTCTGCAATAAAACATGCAAATATTGACTCCTGTTATATACTGGTTTGGAATATAAAAAACCGCGAACTCCTCTTAGTGTGCGCTTCACTGAAGGACATGATAGGATACTTCCAAAACCTTTAATAAATCTTGGCTTTTTCTCTTTCTGCTGCTGTTTACCACTAATATCTATCCAATCATGACAATTTGGACAATAATAGATTTCCTTTCTACAACTGGGAATGGCATATGGTAGCAGGCAAGAACCAAAAAAACATAATAGATACGAAAGCAATTTATATCCAGTCAACAGTCTGTATTGTGTGGTCGGTAATACGTATGTTTGGCATTTGGGACACCAGTATTTCCTGTAGGTAGGTTTATCAGATGTCATTCTTGATATTAGGCCATTCTTTAAAATTATCTGTTATTGTTGATTATTGAAGATGGATGGATGGAACTTGTGAAAAAGTAATTGAGATAACTGAAACGTGTTTGAAACTGTAAACTGAAAATTTAACTTCATCTTGTCATTTTGACAGTTGTGTTTGAAACTGATTGAAATTCTTGGTTATATAGAAAATGCTTTTATTATTAATTGGGCTTATTCATTAGAAACTTACAAATTAAAAAACATTTACTTTCTAAAACTAACTCCAAAACTCAGTAGTCCCAAGATAAGTATTACATATGGGACAATAATGTCTTACATTTTTACACATTTTAAATAAATACGGAAAAAGACAACAGCAGATTGGAAGCAATAAAAGAGCTATTAAGTTAGTCTGTTTTGAAGCCACAAATTTACGATGTGTTCGAATAGGATGCCTACAATTTGGACAAGTTTGAAATATGGATTCCCTTCCAACATCCCTTGTAAGCCTTGCAGGAAAACCAATTTCACATACACAACACCAACAGCATAATTCATAAAACCTTGTTCCTCTTTCGATCTCTAATCCTGATCCCACATCATCATCTAAAAGTAGTTATCACTTAATTATAAAACAACAAAAAATTTTTTAAATGCACTAAACTGGTTTTTAAGTTTCAACCATAAAAGAAAGGACAAGTACCGCTCTGTGATGGTCTGGAAATGGATTCTTCTGTCATATAGTGACTTTCTCTGATTGTCACCATGTGCCATGTCGAAATGATAGGTTTTCTTTTGTTATTAAGTTGTGTTGCCAATTTAAGAAAATAAAAAGGGGAAAATAGTAAATAATTGAATTTTCTTAGGTCACTGAATCGAACTGTATTTCCTAAAATGCTTTGCCTTCCCCTGTAGTACATTTATGAAATCACGTTTTCAATCCCTTTTCGTATGTTGAAAACCTTGAAGACTGCAAGTTTTACTTGTATTAATAGACATTTTCTTTATTCACAAATTTGTTCTACTTACGTTTGAATTGATCCTATGCATTGGTTTTCTATTCTTTTAAACTCTAATATTGCTATTTTATTCTTAGGTAGTCAAAAAACTGCAGAAACTTTGAAAACGTAACCCTCTTGCGCTTCTGTGATCCTGATGGCAAATGAACAAAACTCTTTCGAGACTTGAAAGAATTTCGTAAAACTCGCGTTTAAAATTTTCCAGATCCTCATTAGGATTACATGAGATGCAAGAGGGTGTAGTGAAGCAGGGGATTCGAAATGTCAGTTGGCAGCAGCATAAAACCAACAGACTCCTTGATTGGTAACACTGTAAGATTACCCAAGTCTTTATCGCTTTTCTCGAAGCC
>VTPC01008293.1:56401-94497 GCA_011009095.1 Ignelater luminosus
GAAGCCCAAACTTATATAAAGCTTCTTAGGTAATCAGACATATGCAGACACTTTTAAAACGTAACCCTCTTGCACTTCTGTGATCCTGATGGCAAATGAACTAAAATCTTTCGAGACTTGAAAGAATTTCGCAAAACTCGGGTTTAAAATTTTCCAGATCGTCATTAGGATTACATGAGATGCAAGAGGGTGTAGTGGAGCAGGGGATTTGAATGGTGAGTTGGTAGTAGCATAGAACCGACAGACTCTTTGATTGGTAACACTGTGAGATTACGCAAGTCTTTCTTCCTGTTCTCGAAGCCCAAACTTCAATAAAGCTTCTTAGGTAATCAGTCATATGCAGAAACCTTGAAAACGTAACCCTCTTGCACTTCTGTGATCCTGATGGCAAATGAACAAAAATCTCTCTAGACTTGAGAGAATCTGGTAAGATAAATTAAATTACTGTAACTACTTAAAAAATTAAACAAAAATGCTCAAGTTATGTTGAAAGACTAGACAGTGACGTCGAAGGTGAATTTCTAGTGTGTTCTAGGTTTTTATTAAACGAGTTTTACGGATACTACAGAAAGTTAGAAAACTAATTAGTAGTTAGTACTTAAAGAAAGAAGCTAGAAGGGTCATGTTTCTTTTAATAAGTATGATGACCTGTGTGTGTTCAAAATTTAAATTTCTTCATTAGTAATATGTATTAGGATTTAGACTGTAAACTTCATATTGGAAAAGTAATTCCTAAATAACTTAGTATTTCTAAGAATAAACAAATATCAGCTTTTCTGTAAATTTTATTACAATAAATTGCAATACACGTTGATGTAGAGTATTTATTACATCTTCTAACAGTTTAAGTGAAAAAAATCATTCTTTCGTCCTGTTTAATTGTCACTTTCTAATAATGTGATGTTTCTTTCACTTAAAGACTCAATATTAATGTCTACCTAAATAATTAGTTAACTACATAACTACTTAAAAAAACTTAGTTGATTATCACAAGTACAGTAAGGCTTCGTACAGGTGTAAAACCTACCCTATTCGTAACACTTTTTTTTAATTAATTTTAGTATTATTATATTATTAATTACACTTAATTCTAAACTTACAAAATATTCTCAATAGAATGGAACACTTAAGAAAATATATTATATAGATATGTTTATAACAACCACAAAAATAATTTTTACCAATCTTCATCAACTTTCATGTCTTTTGTATAATAAAAAATTGTTTTGTTGAAATATGTGAAAGCGTGTTGAGCTTCATTTTGAATGTTTTAAATAAATTGGTTTGAGCTTCTAAATAAATAAATAGGACTAACTTAATAATAAGTAATTCTAAGTGTGCCCGAATTAAGGCGCTGCATATAGGTAGGCAATACACCTTGCATATCATGGATATCTTCGTGATGGTAGTTTCCAATTTCTAAAAGGAAAACAAAAAAATTCAAAAAGTATTAGTAGACATTGCTTGTCATTTTGACAACAATTTATTCATTTGTTTAGAAATTATCTAACCTTACAATATATAATAATGAATAATGAGAATGACTAATGACATCTCGTTTTGTATAACTTTGATCTTCAGCTATTCAAAGAAATTTAAAAAGTAAAACTCACATATTATTATGACGTAGATTTGGTTGTTTGTCATATGTGTTGCCTACCTACACGTAGCGAAATAAATTGGGCATACCGCAATAATAATTTTGATCGCCAAGGTTTGTAAGAAAGGAAATCTTTTATAAGTTTGATTATTATGTTGCAGTTTATTATTATGACTAGATTTGTAATTACTTGAAATATTAAAGAAACAAATTAATGTTAGGCTATGTACAAAAGTATTAAAACTGATTAAATATTCAGTTCTCCTTCCTAAAATTAATTAAAAGATAATTTGGTTTGTATTTCACAACAGATAATAATTAAAAATCTTGACTGCATTTGAACAATAATAGAAAAAGAAAAAAAATCTAATGTTCATTGTATTTATTATAAATTAATTTTACATTTACACTGATGTGAAAAAATTCTGCATCTGGTCATTCCATAAAAAAACGATTAAAATAGAACTTTTCCACAACAGATTGATTATAGTCTAAACAATACAAAAGTAATGGTGTCATTCAAGTTAATTTCTTCAATTCCTAAAGTGATGCAAGACTTTTTCACATCAGGGTAATATAAAAAATGTAAAAAAAATTTTTATTAGTTCAAAACTCGATCATTTTCTGCACATCTAAGAAACAAGGAAAAATCTATTCTTTCCAAAAATCCTAATAATTATGTTATGAGAAAACACAAATTTCTATCATAATCTTCCTTGTTTCTTAGACATGTGTACACGCCTTTCTTACTATTAACTGCAACTGCCTTATTATAATTAATAATTATTTTTTGGAAGAATTAGCTATCTACTACTCACTTTTTAATTTTTCTCATTAATGGCGACTACTAATACTATTTATTAATAATGTAAATAGAACCAATTTAATAATAAAAAGTCTTAAAAGTGTGTTGCTTTTTTCTGATATAATAACTTTGTTAGTAGCCGTCACTATACTAATATTAAGGTGCGCACTTATAATTTATTATAATGAATATAAATATAATAATAATAATAATAAAACAGAAAAACTATGTTATAATAACTATGAATAAAACAATAGAAAGTTGGTCATCTGACTCTATCACATCTATCACCTTCCTGTGGCGCTACATCGTCTTATGACGTGAATTCATTTCTGCGGAAGATTTTCTTCTACTTTCAAAGGAGCGCAGCCTCCTACGCCCTGAAGGAACTGACAATGTGTCAGGAATCCCGCCGTTCGGCCTGAAAGTTAATACATTTTAAATACACGTCTTTACAAACTTTACATTCAGAATATTAAATGCTTCGAGTTGTTTCAATATTAAAACCTTTGTGACTTTATTGAAAGGGCTTTTTAGTCTTGGAGGTTAATTTCGAAATTGTATTTACTATTCTTTACTTTGTTATGAGTGTAAACACCCATTTGTATAAGTTTAATCATTTGCGCTGTATCTTTAAATTAATAACAAACGACAATTCTCACGATATTAATTTGTATTTACAATAAAAAAAGTTTATTTGCCTTGTACAATGTTTCTAACAGTTACATAAAGTAATTAAATGAACCAATGTTGAAAAAAATAATGATTTTGATTCTAGACTGCTAATGTGATTGCTTCCATTTAGAAAAGAATCAAGCAAGTCCTTCTCGACAATTTCAATCTCAACAAAACCAGTGTGCTCTTCCGAATTGTTTCAAAAACGTATCAAACCGTTTTGAAATCAAGAGTTCAGTCATTTGAAGGCCGTTTATTTAGAACTTAAACTGAGCCAGAATTGGCTTTAACATTCTACTTGAAAGTGAAACAGATTTTTTCTTCCTAAAAAACATTTAATTAGAAAACCAAAAATGAATTGTTGTATTATTGCATATTTCAGTTCATTCCTATTTCATTATTGTACTACCTGACTTGTTATTATTCAACATGTTAAACTTGTATGAAAAGAAAACTGTGATTTAGTGAACAGTAATAAGCATTCAATTGTTTCTTGGCTAAAAAGGATTGTGAGACCGCAATCCTGGCCGATACAATACCACAGTGTTTGGTTTTAAGTCCAGATAATTGTTCAGGTTCAACCAGATCACTACATATTAAATGATTTTTGTAGTGTCGAACTGGAGTGTGGAGTTACGAAGAAATTTCTGAACTCCCTAAAGAGCAATGACAATATGTTTTATGAAGTCTTTTTTATCCATCACACTATCGCCTACAGAACTCCTACGTCGTGCTTTACTTCTTAACTTTCTCAAAATACGTTATAAGTTAAATTAGAACCACGTCTTTATTTGAGACCGCCCACGGCGGCCTACAGTCGCGCTTCGCTTTTCCAAGTAAACACCTTGAACCTCCTTAATAATTATCGTGAGAATAAGAAAGAACTATAACCTTGATAATGTAAAACTCGTTTTTATAAACTTTATTTATTTCAATTTTAAATATTATCTTCTTAGCACGCTTTGATCACGATGCATATTCTTGTGTCGCATCGTTCACACACCTTTTAACCTTCCTAATGTCGCCTTTGTCGGTTTTTCGGTAACATCTTAAAAATAATAAAATCGTTCTTATAAGTTGCCCTAGCTCTTTAGCCGCTTCGCGACTTTATGCTTTGCCTTCTGTTATCATTCAACCTTTCTAGTCAGTTACTATCATTGATCCAAAGACTGCGCTTCTACTTGAAAAATTATGTATATCGCCTATCATCTCGCTTCATCTTTTCCAACTGCCCTCGGCTGTAACACCCTTTAAGTTCATTATTATCTATCATGACGGTAATACTCGTGTTTATTACTCATATGCAGCTTTCAAAATTGAACAATATTCTTCTGGCACACCTCACGTCAGAAAACGTATACCTTTTTATTTTTAAATCTCCTTAAGGTGCCTAAAGGGTTACGCCTTGCTTTCCTACTCAAGATGCCTCTACGGCGGCAACATTTAACTCGTCTTAGCTATTATAAGGATATTGAAAAATAAATTTTCGTCTCATTTACAGTCGCTTGCGGCGACCAACAGTGAGGCCTCGGAACATAAAGTACAATTACAGAGCTTTTTCTTTAGTAACAAAGCGTTAATCAAAACAAATAAACTCAAACTATTGCAACTAGATCTGTCTACTTAGTGAAAAGTTCACTCAGCTACCTACAAGAGGATTATCAATGAACGACGGGCTAATCCTCTAGAAGGAGGAATAAAAACCCCGTCCACGGCCAAAAGGTGGATTGTGAGTACTGTAGACCAGTGGGACTTCGTGTCCATTAATGTGCTAAAAGAAAAACTGATAATCCTCAAGAAAGTGCAATGTAAGGACAGAGCCTTGTAGTTAACTCGCGAGTAATATATAGTGTTCCCGCGGTTGGTGTGTCCTGTATTCTAGCTGTCTCGTGACAACCTTTGTTTTGGGGACCGAAGATCCAGGAACAGCGCCGGCATCCAACCCAGAACTCCCGCGGCCGGTGTCCCTACCCTTCTTCACTCGCGTACGTCGTTGCCTTGGGGGAGAGGCGCGACTTCGTTGTTCTCCCGAGCGTTCGCATTCCAAACGCGTCGTGGGCCGAGGCGTTAGTAGATTTAACAGACCCGAAGTCTTCTTTTGCTACTGCCACCCTTTGTTGCTAGCGGCCGCTACCGGGCCCTAAAAGCCATATACATTGCACCTATCGCGGGCCTTATAAATTGGCATTCAACTACAACTACATCCGGCATATAACACTTGCTCGGCAACACGTGGGTCAATACTCAACTACCATACCCAGGTTTCTCCATATGTCTTTAAAAATTTTCCATACAATTCTCGACGTCCCGTCCGGCATCTGCAGCCTCCTCCGCTAGTACAGGTTTCAAGATCGCCACCGATACTACAGTTCTCACCAACTTACTTCGCTTCACCTGGATGTCGCCATTCCATATATCCATCGCTGCCAACAACAACTGCTACTGCATTCCAACCCATTAGGTTCCATCCAACAAGGAACGCATCTACCATGCAACATCCACATTTTTCGGCCGAAGTGATATCACAGGATTCCTAAAACACCACTCACCTATGATGGGAAACCAACTTTGAGAAGCAAGCAAGCAAGTGATAAATGCAGTTAAATTTCGAAAAATTAAAAAGGAAGCACAAGGAATAGAAAGGACATTGAAAACAATCTGTGTTGATGAACGTGAACGAATAACCAAACTGGTTGGCGATGAAATTATTGCCATGACATGATTCACGATCACTTATTCCAAAAAGCAGCTTTGAAAGCAATATTAAATACCCAACATAAAATGGATCAATTTATTCAGTCACATAAAGGTCCATCATACGCCGATACCGTGTGAAAAGAAGAAAGCACTGCTAGACATCCAGTGATGCGACGAGTGGTTGACGAAAACCACAAAAGACTACTCATAGTCAAGCTCGGGTTGAGCATCAAATTAATCTTGATTCTGTGAAAAAGATCATATAGGAAAAAATCAACAAAAAAAAATATTAAAAAGTTAAAAAGTGGTGTCAATATCGAAGGTGTTATTGACAAACGCTCTAAAAAAAGAACCTAAACTGATAATATATGTACGATGTCAATCGTGGTACTTTTTATTCCAATTAAAAATATACCACCAGAACATATCTTAGATAAATGGCATTACAGGAAGTGAGTTCAAAAAGCACTTTAAGCTTAAGTTTAGAACAGGAAACGAGACGGCCCATCTGTTCACTAGGCAGTTGAGACCATGCCGGCCGCTCAAAAACTGATGCTTAAGAAACAGAAAATATACATAGGGCGACTATCTTGAAAGATAACAGACCACATAGTAGCCAAGGGTAAGGGCATGTAGCAAAATTTTGTAAAGCAGCTGAAACTTGTGCACACTGTGCCCGTGAGGGGCACTCAATGAAAAAACTGCTTAAACAAGAATGACGAGGCGCGATATGCCAATTACGAACCGGCAATACAATTCACATTCTAAAGAATAGTCTAAACCAGAAAAAGGAAATGAACGTTTAAAAGTCCTCAAAATAAACGCATAAAGCTCAAAAACAGTCATCAGTAAAGTCGTAAAGCGACTATAAAACATAGTGAACGTAGTGAACCTGCATAAAGTCTTGCTATACAACACCGAAAAACCAGTGGTAACTCACAGAGAGAGGCTACCAAAGCCAAACCAAAACTTACTGACCTTAGCAACTCTCTTTGGGTCTGTGTACAAATCAAAATCCAAAAGTGAATATATTTCCAGTTTTAGGAAAGGGAGAAAAAGTATTAGGTGCTGATGTTAGTGCTAAATCTATGATGTGGCACAAAGATCAAACAGACAAAAGGGGCCGAATTATAAAAAAACTTCTTAGTGCTAAACAGCTTAAATGTAATAAATGTATCTGGTCAATCAAAGACAGTTACAGAAAACAAGACTCAAATAGTCACCAATTGGAGATCACATTACAAGTCATCACAGGTCCATTACTTCGCAATACAAATCCAGATCAAGATCTATGCAGACAGATTTGATCAGTTGTCCCCCTTCTTTTCTGAAACCTCTTTGATGTCTTCCTAGCGTTACTTCCACATATCCTTTTAATCTTTTTCTTGTTGCTGATGCTAATATTCTGTATGTGACATTTAATAGCGTGTCCCAGGGTAATTTTTGCAGATTCTCCTTTCTTGAACATTGGTATTAGTGCTTCTTCTTCCGTTTCCCAAGTTTGGGACACTAACTTGTAGATTTCGTCTTTTAATCTTTTTCTTCCATACTGTAAGTTCTCTTAATGATTCCGTTTCTTTTTGGGCTTTTATTATTTTTTATCGAATTTATTATCCCTTCTGTCGTTGGTGTTGTTATGTTTTCATTATTTGGAGACCCATCTTCAGGTATTTCTTCTTGTTTTTCCTTCTGTGTTCCATTTGCTTTCCTATTTAATCTTTCTTCGTCACCACCCATAAGATTTCCTTCTTTATCTTTTATATACGGAGCTGAGTCATAGTTCTTGGTCCATACATTTTTTATGTGCTTGTAAAGGTTTCTTATTTTTGTTTTGGTATTCTTCTTTTATGACTTTCATTTGATTTTCCAGAGATTTCTTTCTTTTTGCGCGACATATTTGTTTAACTTTCCTCCTTTGATTATTATATTTTCTTGTAGTTTCTTCGTTTTTGGCTTGTAACATTTTCATTCTAAGTACTTTTTTTCTTCTAATTCCTTTTTTCCTCATCTAATCATTTTTTTGGTATTGATTTCTTTTTGCTTATCTGTTTTCTCTTCTCTTTTGCTATTATTTGTTCTATAGGTTTGTCTAGAATTAAAGATGCGCTGCCTTGGAAACAGACGAATTGATTAAAAACAAAGTGAGCGCACAGCAAGCGCTTTGTTTGAGTCTCGAGGGGTGGGGGTGATTCTCGCTTCTATCTCGCTTTCATTACAGGTGATCCCAATGTACTCTCTCAAACCAAAGCAATTCTTTATCCACCTAGTTTGCTTGGAATCCCCTGGCATGGCAGAAGCCATAATTACTTATAGTGCGGCAGCTTGGGCGCCATATATAAGTGTCAAAAGAAAAAAATGCCTTTCTGAGTGCGCAGTGCACAACAAAAGCGTTCAGGACAGTATTACGCTAGATCATATATGCTCTTTTGATATAAGACGGGAAGCACTATCGTGACAGTATCATGCTGGGAAAGTAAGGGTAGTTTGCTTAGATGAATATATAGACTGGGCTGCCGAAGAAGTCGAGTAAGCATTAGCGAAAGAAATGAAGAAGCGAATTGAAAATGCAGCCTAGAAGAAATAGCAGCAAAGGTGGATGCAGTCGGCCAACGGTAGAGAAACTTTGAAATATATCCCTGACATCAAGCTGAGGCGAAATAGAATCCAGGAAATATGGACAAACTCCTACTTAATTATTGAGGACCTCTTCTACCATTGGTGTCGAGGTTGTTAGAAAAATTTAGTAATTAGCGAACTTTTCCTTAATAAGTTTTTTAGAAATTAAGTTTAAAGTCTTTCTATAACATAAAAGCTCCTTTGCTTAATGCCCCTTGACATTGTCTAAATTTATGGCTTAGGAACGCAAAATTTCTCTAGAATTCATTTATAAAAATGTTTTCTTAATATTAAATTAAAGATGTGTTAGGGATTGATATAGAATGAAATTACCTCTGAATTTATATTCTTCAGATTTTTGCAATTCAGAGAAATTTATACTCTTATCTTTTGGTTTTATTACCCTTAAAACTATAAATCTGTCACATTGTCTAGCATAGACAAGATTTATATTTCCTATAATTGCGGAGTGCAACGTCCAAATTTCTCGCTAAATCACACCATTCTTGCATTATTTTATTGGTTGTCCGATCACCTGATATGTTGATCAACCAGTTATCTGTTAGTTTCACCCTCTTGGGGGAGTTGGAAGTTACCTTTTTGAGTCACCGACATTCTACTACAGTTGGCGGCCTCTCAATATCTAAACCCTTAAGATTACTGTTTTATTATTATCGTTTATCGCTTGCTCTAAGCTTTCTTAGCTCACCACCCGTCTTCTACCGTATAAAGGCTAGCATTACAGGCGGCACATCGATTTTATATATGATTACACTACCGATGGGTCACTAATCCTAGTTTCTCCCGTAACAAGGTGATGGTTTGTCTCCATCATTTAAGTTCTAATGATTTCAGTCTTTATCTTACCTAGCTTTTTAACACCCTGTATCTTTATTAACCCTTTCATTTCATACGTGTTTAATTTTTGTTTTAAAGAATTCGTCTACACCCATGATTCGTTGCTATACGTAAGTACCAAGACCATAACCGATTCGTATATTTTAATTTTTGTTCTTTGTGTCACTTCTTTTTTATTAAAGAAGTCCGATCACTTTGCCAAGCCTACATTTTTCCCGATTCATGTATTATTGCTCTCCGGTATTTGATTTGTTTAGTTACTTGTATTCTTGCGTCACCTGCTTTTATATATATATATATATATATATATATATATATATCCTTTGTGGTTCGTTTGTTATTGTCCTGATCTCTGTCTTTCTCATATTCATGTTCAAGTTTATTTCTCTGTCTGTGTTCTTAGACAGTCCTTATTTGTAGCAAAAGGTAATAGGTCATCAATGTATAGGAGTTCATTTATTTTAACTGGGCTTAGTCTTCTATGTCCCAGGTGTGTTCCCTATATTTCGGAATTTACTGTTCTAGCAGTTTTGATCTGTTGCCATGATAAACAGCAGTGGCTGAGTATGTTTCCTGGCGCAATCCACAGATGCTTCTAATTCTAATGCACAAAATGCAGCACTTTTTTACTGTATATAGTAACAAACCATGTGCAGAGGTAAACAATACCTATTTACTTTAATAAATAGTACAGGTTAGTAACCGTTCCTTGACACAACACAATAAAATGACACTTTGACAGTGTAAAATCAGAAATACAGATTCAAGCTCAAATCTTATGGTTGTACCAAATATTGGAGCCTCTTTAGTCTTTAGGTTGTACATTAGATTGCTAATTTAACGACTAGCAATCAACTTTTATATTGTTACTCCTGTCTCAGCAGATGGCGCATTATAAGATCAAGTTTAGTGTCCAATCTTAATCCCTCTCTAATTTTTAGTGTGATGATATCAAATCAAGTAAGTTTTAAAAATATTTTCTTAATTGTCAGTCATGGCAACGCTGTAATTTCTAACCTAAATATAAAATTAATCTAATACTAACTGTCAAGATTGTATACAGGGTGGAAATGTGATGTTTATTTTTTCTAGGAATATTAATTTGATTAATTGAATTCCCATTTTTTTTCAATTATGTTTATCAAAATTTAAAGTTTAAACTTCCAATTAAGAAAATAAATTTTATATTCTTGCAAAAAGCTGAACACAACCCGTCTAATAGGTCAATCAGTAAGTAAATTATCTCTAACACTTTATATTATTATATCTTTCAAAGTCGCAATTCAAGTTTTACCATACAATATCTATTGCAAGTTTTCTCATTTCAGGCATGTTCTCACTTACATTCTGAAACTTTTTGTTTCTATATACAAGTTTACTACTTTATATGTCCCAGACGACTATTTGTCAGTCCTAATACTGTCGTTATATTACTTCACAAAGTACATTTCCATATGTATGGAATTCTGTATGAAACTCGTCTACTAAAATTTTTTTATACTTTTATACTTTAGTACATCAAAATTTCTAGAACAGCCTAAAATAAATCCAGACGTACAAAAAATAAATAAATAAGAAATCATCTATCCTACTTACGCTTATGATTAACGACAGAATCGAATAGAAATGAATAACGAGGCTGCGAAGCATACACTAAACCGCGCGCGAGATAAAAATCGGTTTCAATTGAAAATAAAATTAAAGCAGATAGTTGAACTGAACGAAGTTTTAAATTGTAGATACGCGAATTTGCAAGGATAAATTCGAGCGACAAAGCCGCCTGCAAGAGCAATTTTGTTGTTCGAGGGTGAAATAATTTAGGAGCAGTCTCGTTTTAGGAAGCAAAAAACTTAAATTATTACATTAAAATAGAAACCGAAAAGTGTGAAGAGGAAATCGTTTTATTTGCTGGTTGATAATTGAAATGCAATAAATATATAACTTGTTTTCTCCTTCTGCTCGACTAATTTTATTACAACTACTTCACACATTTATGGGAAGCCTCTAAAGCTTTATTTATCGATCGATTTCGGCTTAGGGTCTAATATATTAAATTATAGAGTAACATCTTGTAACGTTTCTTAGTACATTTGCGATAATTAATTAATTCTTCTCAGATTACAACATGCCATAAATATTTTATTTGATCTATACGCGGTTTGATTAGTCTCCAATTTGATTGAAATAAAATCTGTGTTTTATTATCCTGTTTTATATGTGATTATAGTCTTATATACTTTTGGTGCAGCTTTACAAATCTAAGCCACCGGTTTTGGTTTTATTATTATTATCAATTATCTAATTTCTTAGTCAAATATTATTACATGCACCCATCTTCAATATTCAAATGAAATGAGTACCATCTTCTATACTGTTTTATCTATATTTGGGGTTCGAACTCGATACCTCTTGGTTTGTAATTCTGTCTTAAACAACTGAACTAGTGGCTATTGCTTTTTCTTATTTAAAATATTTATCATCATCATTCATAATATTCACTACAAAATTCATAAATGTTAAGAGAAGTTACAACATACAACGGCTACATTAATATTTAAAGAACTGCAAATAATTAAAAATTAGCAAACTAAGTGAGGTAATTTTCCAAATAGAAGGAAGTTTGGATAACATACCAGAAACTAGAGCAAACAATTCTTTAATTTATCACAACAGTCAAGGAAATTAATCTCCTTAAAAAACATTTGTTTTAATATTTTCTATATCAAAAGAGAGCAAGAGATTAGAGAACTGTTTTTGATAGATAAAAATAAACAAGTACAAAAGGAGAAGCTTTTCTTATATAGTTATTAATTTTCGTTGAAAGAAACTGCCTGAAAAGATTAATTTTGGATAAGGAATTGAAAAAAAGAGTGGGCGTAATCCTATTACACTGCATTACGAAACATTAATTAGCTGTAAGAATCCTTTTCTTTAATAGTGTGAATTACGAAATAATAACAACCAGTTTTAACAATAAAGAAACTTAAAACAAAAATAAAAATATTAAATAAAAAGAGGGGAAATATCGCCACTCTCTTCGGTAAGAAATCATTTACTCCCCATCAATCTTGAAAATTTGAAATCCTCAAGTTAAATCGAGTTTAAAATGGATTTACGTTGTTCGTGTGAAATCGTTCGGCAATCACATATCTTTGCTTTTGCAATATATTACCACATCTTTTTTTCAATTAAATATTTTCCAAGTTCACGGTGTGCGAAGAAAATCCGCATTAACATTCAAAACCATACCGTTAAAATTGGTAATTTCAAAATTCGATCGCATACAAATGTTAGAATTTACAAGTTAAATGAATTCTGGAATCAATTGCATATATGAGACTAACTGACTTTTATAATTTTCAAAAAATATCGTTTTTACTATAGTACCTACCACCATTAAATTGAAAATATGTAAGGTGCTTTAGGTACTGTCAATTTCCATAGGATCGATTTCTTGGAAACCAGACACAATCTGTTTAAATTAGATGTAAATTGGATATTTAGGTAAATCTTATGCATTTGTTTTTGTGAAAATAACCATGGGAGTTGTAAATATCTTGGGAAAACAAAAAAGGGTAGTTTTCTAAAGCTGGAATCGTCACAATTAGAAAGACTAGATACAAACATAAATTCTTTAAGAATTTAAGAAGCCTAATATGTATACAGGATGAGCCACTTCTCTGCATTTATATTTTAAAATTTTCCTATTATGTAGATCAATATCTGCCGTTTCAAAAAGAAAATCAATGTCTTGGTGCAATTTGGGAAAATCTTAGTGTAAAACGAAATCAATAAATAAAAGACAATTAGAAGGAATTCACAAACCGTGATAACCAGAGAAATTGTAGTTCACTTAATTTCTTGAGACAGGATAAGAGCTTATAACAATCAGGAAAATGGTAAGGTAAGGTAAGACTAACGATTAACAATAAGGTCCCACATAGAAAGACCCAAAAAAAAATGATAACGCCAAAGTTTCTATCAGTGAGCTTAGAAAACAACAAACAGATTCCAATAAATAGAGTAGATTGAAATCAGAGATAAGAATTCTACTCGCAGAATCGTGAAAAGAACAGACTAGGTCTAGAAACTATGAATAATTTTTCATCTTGAAGAATCATAAACCGAATAGAATGAAGTTAGGGACAAATAATCTTTCTTGCACTCAGAGAATTGTGAACGAAGTAGACTAAATCCAAAGATCAAGGATTCCTCTTCTTAAGATTCGAAAATTGCAAATAAAGTAAGGCGAATCTAGAAGTGAGCTTAGAGACTCAAAAGCAGATTCCAATCAATTAAGTAAACTGAACTCAAAGAGAAGAATTCTTCTTCAACTCGCAGAATTGTGCACAGAATAGTCTGAATCTAGAGACGATAAATCCACCTTCAGCTTGAAGAATCATAAACCAAATAGAACGACTTTAGAGACAAATAATCTTTCTTATACTCAGAGAATTGTAAACAAAGCAGACTGAATCCAAAGCTCAACGATTCTTCTCCTTAGGGTCCAAGAACTGCCAATAAAGTAAGGCAAATCTACAAGTAAGCTCAGAGACTCACGAACAGATTCCAATCAATAAAGTAGACCAAATTCAAAGGTAAGAATTCCTTTTGAACTCGCACAATTGTGAACAAAATAGTCTGAATCTAGAGACGATAAATCCTCATTCAGCTTAGAAAATCATAAACCGAATAGAATGAATTTAAAAACAAATATTCTTTTCTGTACTTAGAGAATTGTGAACGAAGATGACTAAATTCAAAGATCAAGAATTCCTCTTCTTAGGATTCGAAAATCGCAAATAAAGTAAGGCGAATCTAGAAATAAACTTAGCGATTCATGAACAGATTCTAATCAATTAAGTAGACTGAACTCAAAGGTAAGAATTCTTCTTGAACTCGCAAAATTGTCAACAGAATAGAATTAATCCAGAAACGATGAATCCGCCTTCAGCTTAAAGAATCATAAACCGAATTGAATAAATTTAGGAACAAATAATCTTTCTTTTACTCAGAGAGTTGTAAACGAAGTAGACTGAATCCAAAGATCAAGGATTCTTCTCCTTAGTATTCAAGAATCTCAAATAAAGTAAGGCGAACTTAGAAGTGAGTTTAAAGACTCACGAACAAATCTCAATCAATAAAGTAGACTGAATTCAAAGGCAAAGAATTCTTTTCGAACTCGGGGAATTGTGAACAGAAGTAAAGGATTCTTTTTGAGGTCGAAGAATTACAAACGAAGTAGATTGGATTTAAAGGTGGAAGATCATTCTTGAATTTGGAGAGTTGTAAACAATCCACAAGTACGAGATTTTTAGGAAGGTGAAAGATTCTTCTAACGCTCAAAGAACTACAAACGAAGTAGATTAAATCTAGGAGTGTTAGATTATTCTTGAGTTTGGATAGTTGCAAATTGAAGGATTTGTCCTTGCCTTCTGAGAATCGTCAACAAAATAAACTAAATCTAGAAGTGAAAAATTTCTCGTTAGCACAAAGAATTGCAAGGAAAGTAGATTGACTATTGTTGATCTCAGAGAGTTGTAAACGATCCAGAAAAGATTTTTCTTGAGCTCAAAGAATTGCAAAATAGATTGAATCTAGATGTAGTAGATTGTATTCTTGAGCTCAGGCAGTTGCGATCAGTTCAGAATTAAAAGAATTTAACTGAGTTCCGAGAATTGTAAACTTAATAGACTAAATCCAGAGATAAAGAATTCTTTTTGAGCACAAAGAATTACAAATGAAGTAGATTGACTCTATATGTAAAGGATTATTTTTGAGCTCAGACAATTTTCAACAGATCAAAAGTAAAAGCTTCTTTGTAAGTGTAGAGGATGGTAAACAGAATAAACTGAATTTAGAGGTAAAGGATTTTTGAGTTCAAATAATTGCAAAAGAACCATCTTCAACATGCAAAAGATTATTTTCGAGCTCAGGCGGCAGTTGTAAGAGTTCAGCAGTAAAAGGTTTTTCCTTGCGTTCAGAGAGTTATAAACAGAATAAACTAAGTAGATTGAGAAGCAAAAACCTCTTCTTGAACTCAAATAATTACAAATTAAATAAATTGAATCTGCACTGCAGCTTGGATAGTTGTGAAAGATTTTTTTAAAGGTCAAAGACTTGCAAACGAAGTAGATTGAATCTGCACGAGAAAGATTGTTCTTGAGCTCAAACAGTCCAAAGTAAAAGATTTTTTTTGAATTCAGGAAATTATAAAGGCTAATTCCAGAGGTAAAAAATTTGTCTTAAGCACAAACAACTGCAAACAAAATAGAGTGGCTCTGAAAACTCATTCTTGAGTTTACACAGTTGTAAACAGACCAGAAGTAAAAAGTTCTCATAACGTTTAGAGAATGGTGAACAGAATACACTACATTCAGAGGTAAGGAACTTTTTGTGAGCTCAAAGGGTCGCAAAATAAGTAGATAGAACTCACTTGTGGAAGATCATTCTTGAGCTCAGACAGTTTCGAAAAATCTAGAAATTGAGTCCTCGAATCCTTCGGTTTAGAGAACTGTAAACAGAATAAATTGAATCCAGAAGTGAGATATTCTTCTTGAATTCAGAAAAGTAGATTGAATATGCATTTGAAAGATTATTCTTGAGCTTAGACAGTTTTGAACAATCTAGAAATTGAATCGCCGAGTCCTTCAGTTTAGAAAACTGAATCCAAAAGTGACAGATTTTTCTTGAATTCAAAAAATGGTAAACAAAATAAACTAAACTCAGAGGGGGAGGATCTTTCTTGAGCTCAAAGAATTACAAACAAAGTAGATCAAATCTGCATGCGGAAGATTATTTTTGAGCTCAAGCAGTTTTGAACAATCCAGAGATTGAGTCTTTGAGTCCTTTAGTTTCGAAAACTGTGAACAGAATAGATCTAATCAAAAAATGAAATATTCATATGGTGTTCAGAGAGTGGTAGCTAAAGTAGACTAAATTCAGAGGCAAAGGATTCTTCTTGAGCTCAAAGAATTACAAACGAAGTAGATTGAATCTGCCCATGGAAGATTGCTCCTAAGCTTGGATAGTTGTGAAAGATGCTTCTAAAGCTGAAAAAACCGAAAACGAAGTAGAATGATCCACAAATTAAAAATTCTCCTTTAGCTCAAAAAACTATAAACGAAATAGATTTAACCTAGAGATCTACTAACTCTAGATTTCTTCTAAACTCTGAGAGTTTTAAATTATCCAAAAACGAAAAATTCTTCTTGTGTTTAAAGAATCGTGAACAGAAGAAATTGAATCTAGAAATATAGAATTCTTCTTGAACACAAAACACTGTAAACGAAACAGATTGATTCTACATGTAGAACACTAGTCTTAAGCTGAGATAGTTGAAAACAGTCCAGAAGTGAAAAATTTTTCTTGAGTTCAAAAAATTGTGAACAGAATAGTTTAAATCCAGAAAAGAAGGATTCTTTTTAAACTCAATGGATTACAAACGAAGTAGATTAAATCTGCATATGGAAAATTATTTTTGAGTTCAGATAATTGTGAAAGATTTTACTAAAGCGAAAGAACTACGAACGAAGTAGATTAAATCTAGAGGTAAAAGATTCTTCTTCAGCTCAAAAATCAGCAAACGAAATACTTTGAATCTAGAGGTCTAGCACCTCTACATTTTTTGTGAGCTCTGAGAGTTTTGAACCACTCAGGTGTAAAGAATTCATTTTGAGTTTAGAGAATTGTAAACTAAGTAAACTAAACCCAGAAGTAAAGGATCTTTCTTGTGTTTGAAGAATTGTGAAGAAAATAAATTGAATCTAGAAGTAAAGGATTCTTTTTGAGCACAACGAATTGCAACAAAACAGATAGATTATTCATGAGGAAGATTATTCTTGAACTGAGGCAGTTGAAGACAGCCCAGAAGTAGAGAGCTCTCCTTGAGTTTAGAGAGTTTTAAACAGAATAGACTAAATCTAAAACGAAAAAGACGGGGGGATTCTGCTTGAGCTCAAGGAATTACAAACGATACATTGAAGTAGATTTAATCTGCATGTGGAAAATCATTCTTGAGTTCGGACAGTTGTGAAAGATTTTTCTAACGCTCAAAAAACCGCGAACGAAGTAGATCAAATCCAGAAATAAAAGATTATCCTTCAGCTCAAAAAACTGCATACAGGATACATTAAATCTAGAAGTCTACTACCTTTGCATTTTTCGTGAACTCGGAGAGTTACGACCCATCAAGAAATGAAAAATTCTTCTTGAGAATTTGCAAACAAAGTAAATTCAATCTCAGGGTTTGATCCCATGTAATTTTTTAATAGCTCAGAAGTAAATGATTATCTGTGGGTTTAGAAAATTGTGAACAAAATAAACTACATTTAAGGATGAAAGGTTTTTCTAAAGCTCAAAGAACCGCAAAAAAAAGTAGATTTAATCTAAAAATAAAAGATTTTCCTGCAACTCGAAATACTGCAAACGAAATGTCTAGATTGAATCTAGAGGTCTACCACCTCAAGATCTTTCGTGAGCTTGATATGATAAAGATTATCCTTGAACTGAGGCAACTGAAAACAGTTCAGAAGTGAAAAACTTGAATTTTGAAAATTATCAACTGAATCTACAGATGAAAAATTCTTCTTGAGCTCAAACATTTGCAAACGAAATAGATTAAATCTAGAAGTGCCAAATTATTCTTGAACTCGGATAATTCTGAATACTTCAGTAACGACAGATTTTCCTTGAGTTTAGAAAATTATAAACAGAATAGACAAAGTTCAGAAGTGAAAGGTTCTTCGAATGCCCAAAAAACTGCAAACAAACTAGATTGACTCTATACCTACGTGGAAGATTATTCTTGAACTCATACAATTGCAAACAGTTTCTAGAAATAAAAAAAATCTCCTCAAGTTTGGAGAATTGTAAACCGAATAGAACGAATCCAAAGATCACGGATTCTTCTTTTTATGAATGGAGAATCGCAAATAAAGTAAGGTGAATCTAGAAGCGAGCTTTGAGAACCTCGAACAGATTCTAATACATATACTAAATTCAGAAATAATAATTCTTCTTGAACTCGGAGAATTGTAAACAGAATAGGCTGAATCTAGCGACGATAAATCCTCCTTCAGTTTAAAGAATTATGAGCCAAATAGAATTAATTTAGGGACAAATAATTCTTCTTATGCTCGGAGAATTGTGAACGAAGTAGACTGAATCAAAATATCAAGAATTCTTCTTATATTTTCAAAATTGCAAATAAAGTGAGCTGAATCTAGAAGTGAATTTAGAAAATCACGAACAGATACCAATAAATAGAGCAGAGATAGAAAATGTTTCATTGAATCTAGAGCTGAAAATTCTTTTTAAGCTAGAAAAATTGTAAATAGCATAGCCCGAATCTAGAGGTAAAATATTCTTTGTAAGTTCAAAAAACCGCTAAAAAACTAAATCGAATCAAGATTATTCTTTAAGTTGAAAGTTGTGAACAATCCAGAAGTGAAAAATATTTCTTCAATGCAGAGAATGTAAAGGAAGCAAACTCAATCCAGATGTAAATGATTCTTCTCCAGTTTGGATAATTGTCAACGCAATAGACTAAATCTAGAAGTAGAGATTCTTTTTAAGTCAGAAGAATTGTAAATAAAACACCCTGGATTTAAAGGTGAAGCATTCTTTTTGAGCTCGAAGAATTGCTAAGAAAGTAGATTCAATTTAGAAGCGAAATATTATTCTTGAGCTTGGAGGCTTGTGAACAATCCAGACGTGAAAAATTTTCCTGGCGTTTAGAGAATTGTAAACGGAGTAAACTGAATCCAGAAATGAAGGATTCTTCTTGAGTTTGGAGAATTGGAAAAAGACTGAATTTAGAGGTGAAGAATTTTCCTGAGATCAAAGAAATTGCAAGCAAGTAGATGAATCTTGTAGTGAAAGATTATTCTTGAGTTCGAAAACATGTGAACAATTCAAAAGTAAAAAACAACTCTTTTTGAGGTCCGATAATTATAAACAGAGTAAACTGAAAAACGAGGTAAAGGATTCCTTTTGAATTTGAAGAATTTCGAAAAGAATAGACTGAATCTAGAGACGAAGGACTGTTTTCAAGCTTGAAGAATGACAAGCGAAGTAAATTGAATCTACAGATGCGAGAATAAACGGTTCTTTCTAAATTTAGAAAATTGTAAATGGAGCAAACTATAATCAAAGGTAAAAGGTTCTTCTTGAGGTCGGAGAATAATGAACGAATAGGCTTAATCCAAAACGTAAGGTTTTATTTTTAACTCGGTCAACCAAATGTGCAGAATTATTCTCAAGCTCAAATAATTGTGAACACAGTAGACTAAATCCAGATATTAATGAATTTTCTTAAGCTCTGGCAAGTTTCAATCAGGATAAATATAGGGTGTTCGCCACAACTAGTTCTCTTTCTTCTCCAATTATCTAGACAACCACAATTACCAGACAGCTCTTACCTGTCCTACCTTGCAAACAATTACAAAATCAAAAAAGACTTTCATATTTCAATCGCAACTTTCCTATGTAACTCCAATAAGGCGTCACATAACGGAAATCTGCAAACAGTAAGAAGATTAGAAGTGTGCCTCCAACTTGGTGTGCATCATCAAAAAAGACCACGGATCTCCCCTCCCCGAGCAGTAGCCCAAGTGTAGCAATTGGCAGCGACCACCGGATACCAAGCTACCTAGATAATTAAAATCGTGGTTATCATTGAAAATGGTGGATACCTGCAACCAACATTAGCTATGTCAGCCGACAATAACCTAATAAACGCACCAATACGCTAACTAGCAAGTCAAAAATTATCCAGTGTGGTTGTCCTACCTGAGTACAACGGTTTCGATCGCGACTACCCAAGAAAATTATTTAATAATCCGTCCCACTCAAGCAGATATCGTTCCAAATTGCCGCCCAGTTTCGAGGAAACGTTGCAAATTGTGGCAGCAGCAAACGCCTCTTATCACGACCGTTGAAGATTTAAAAAACGCCTTATTTGTATGATGAGACCGTGATCAGAAAAGTGTAACCTCGTGTGGTGCTCTATGGATCAAAGTAAGGCCACAGCAACTACTACTACTAGCAAAGTACGTATAGTATCAGTAATACAGGAATCTTTATGCAAGACCCTAATAGTGCGAGTTTGTCAACCAGGTCTTAGCCTCAAAAGAAAAAACTGTCGTAACAGCATCATAGGGACTGTCTAGAGGTACGTCTCAAAGCTCAAAGTAAAGCTCAATAAAAGAACAAACTCAGTACAATAACATTGCTGACCTAGACAGCATACCTATACATAATCTGACACCTTATGGGAGAAGCCCTTCAGAGTCACTGCTTTGGTTACCGGGAATAATAGCCGCTACTTGACCAAACTTCAACTTATTCTACAACTTTGACATTCCGTTCAGAGGCTCCTTTGCGCTATTCCAGCTCCGCATCGTCTTCTCCGATGCTGGATCCTAGGCAGTCAACGGCTACACCTCCAGGTTGCTCCATTCCACTCCAACAAGCTTCGGGAGACTATCATCTTCAGCAGAGTCGGCTTCACAACCTAATAATCCCCGAGGGTAACTCAGATTTTTGCGCTCTTTCTTTGCGCGTATAATTCGTGTTTAGTTCTTTGAAGGTGAATAAAGGGCCAAACCTGACTTTAGGCCACTACAGGTAGCCTATTAGAGATCACACGCTGACTTGCTTTCGTATATAGTCTTCCTTTTAAGAGGGTTAATGAAAGACGAAGCTTGATCTTAAGACATCGTAGGTGTCCTGTTGCAGTACTCAGCTTGACCAGCTTTTGTATTTAGTATTTTTATGAAGGTTAATGCAGGGTGAAGTTTGACTTTCGGCCACCGCAAGTGGCCTGTTGAAGAGCGCAGTCCGACCAGGTTTCATATTTAGTTTTTTTTAAAGAAGGTTAACGGATGGCGAAACTACTTTAAGATACCGTAGGTATCCTGTTGGAGGCCTCAACTCGACCCGCTGTCGTATTTAGTCTTTCCTTAAGAAGGTTAATGAAGAAGGAAGGCCGATTTTAGGACACCTCCACTCGATTATCTTTCGTATTTAGTTTTTCTAAGAAAGTTAATGGAAGGCAAAGTTCCACCTTAGGCCACCGTAGGTGGCCTGTTGCAGCCCTCAACTTGGTCGGCTTTTGGATTTTGTATTTTGAAAAAGGTTAATGAAGGGTGAAGTTCGACATTAGGCTACCGCAACTGGTCTGTTGGAGATTGCAATCTGACTTGCTTTCGTAGTTAGTTATTTAAAGAAGGTTAATGAAGGGCAAAGCTCGACTTTGGGACACCGTAGGTGGTCATTTGGAAGTCTCAACTCGATCCCCTTTCGTGTTTAATTTTCTTAGGAAGGTTAATGAAAGGTGAAGTTCGACATTAAGCTACCACAACTGGTCTGTTGGAGATTGTAATCTGACTTGCTTTCGTAGTTAGTTTTTTAAAGAAAGTTAATGAAGGGCGAAGCTCGACTTTGGGACACCGTAGGTGGTCATTTGGAAGTCTCAACTCGATCCCCTTTCGTGTTTAATTTTCTTAGGAAGGTTAATGAAAGGTGGATTCCGACTCTAGAACACTGCAGAAAACCTGTTGGAGATCGCAATCCGACCCGCTTTTGTGTTGATTTCTTTTAAAAAGGTTAATAGGGGGCGGCAAAGGTCCATTCTAGGACATTAGGCAAGCGTAGGTGGTCTCTTGAAGACCGCAGTCCTATCAGCTTTCGTATTTAGTTTCTTTTTAAGAAGGCTAATGGATAGCGAAGCTCGACTTTAGGACACCACAGCTGTCCTGTTGCAGTTCTCAATTCGAACAGCTTTCGTATTTAGTAATTTTAAAAAGGTTAATGGTAATGTTCGACTTTCGTCCCCTCAACTCGATCCCATTTCGTGTTTACATATCTTTCTGAGGTATTTTAAAAAGGTTAATGGAAGGTAACGTTCGACATTACGCCACCGCAGGTAGCCTGTTGAAGACAACAGTCCAACGCGCATTGGTATTATTTTTTCTTTTATGAGGATCAATGGAGATCGAAGCTCGACTTTAGGACACCGTAGGTGTCCTGTTAGAGTCCTCATCTTCAACAGCTTTCGCATTTAGTAATTTTAAGAAGGTTAATAGAAGGTGAAGTTCGACATTAGGGAAGCGTAGGTGGCTTCTTGGAGACCGCCGTCCGAGCAGCTCTCGTATTTAGTTTTTTTTAAAGAAGGTTAATGAATAGGACACAATAGGAGGCCTGTTTCAGGCTTCAAGTCTACCAACTTTCGTATTCAGTATTTTCATGAAGGTTAATGGTGGGTGAAGTTCTTCACTAAGCCACCGCCATCGATCCGACTTTAAGACATCGTAGGTGGCCATTTGCAAACCTCAATTCGATCAGCTTTCGTATTTACCATACTTTCCTTAGTAAGGTTCATCAAAGGCAAATCCCGACTCTAGAACACCGTAGATAGTCTGTTAAAGGCTGCAACCTGATCTGCTTTTGTGTTCGATTTCTTGAAAGAATGATAATGGAAGGCAAAGCTTGATATTAGGCCACCGTAGGTTAGCATGTTGGAGGCCGCAACCCAACCCGCTTTTATATGTATTTTTCTAAAGATTATTGAGGGACGAAGCCCGAATTTAGGTCACGGCAGGTGGCCTGGTGAATACCACAGTTCGACTTGCTTTCGTATTATCTTTTCTTAAGAAGATCAATAATAAGCAAAGTCCGACTTGAGACTACAAACGGTGATCGTACGTATCTTCCATTGAAACTAAGTACTCCTTTTTTAAAATCCTTTTGGAGTGAAAATGGGCCTTGCTGCGCCCTCCGTCATCCATTTTAAGAGAGCTAAATAGGGGCATGTCTTGAGCTGCGACACTCAACGAACCATTTCCAATGGCCTAAAGTCGGGTTTTGTTCTCGATCAACTTTCTTTAGAAAACTAAATATAAACGCGAGTGGATTGTGTTCTTCATTATGCTTATTTAAAGAGCTTAAAACGAGCACGGGTCGGTGTGTAGCCTTGGCTGCAAATCGCTAAAAAGTCAGCGAGTCGTCATGGACACCGCCACCCGATGCTTTCACGGAAAAAATCACAGTCCGACCAACTTCCGTATTTAGTTTTCGTTTAAGAAGGTTAATGGAGGGAAAAGCGCCACTTTAGGACAGCGTAGGTGGTCCGTCGGAGGCCCCAACTCGACGCGCTTTTGTATTTAATATTTTTAAGAAAATTAATGGAGGGTGAAACTCGACATTATACCACCGCAGGTGACTTGTTGGAGGCCTCAGATTTTGGATTTGATATTCTTAAGAGGGTTAATTGAGGACGAAGCTACCTTAGGACATCGTAGGTGGCCATTTTGAAACCTCAATTCGACCCGCTTTTGTATTTACTTTTTTTAGAAAAATTAATGAAAGGCCAATCTTGACTCTAGAACACCGTAAATAGCCTGTTGGAGGCAGCAGTCTGATTCGCTTTTGTATACAGTTTCTTTTAAGAAGATTATTGGAGGGCGAAGCCCGACTTTAAGACACGGTAGGTGGCTCGTTGGAAACCTCAACTCGACCTGCTTTCGTATTTACTGTTTTAGGAAAGTTAATGAAAGGCGAAGCCTGACTCGAGAAAGTCGCAAATAACCTATTACCTGCAGCCCTACCCGCTTTTAAATGTGCTTTTGTTAAGATTAATGAAAGACGAAGCCCGTATTTAGATCATGGCAGGTGGAAGCCGCAGCTTAGTTTGCTTTCGTACTAACGTTTCTTAAAAAAATCAATGAGAAGCAAAACTCGACCTAACACTACAGAAGGCGACTGTATCTACTATTGAAACTAAGTATTCCTCTTCTTTTAAGTCTTTGGGAGTAAAAATAGACCGGGCTAAATACGAACCTGTTTCGGCTTGAGCCACTCAACGAATCATCTTCAGTGGCCTAAGGTCAGGTTTTATCCTCCATCAAATTTTTTCAGAAAAGCAAATATAAACCCAACTTACGCCGTGCTTATCATTACCCTTGTTTAGAGAACTTAAAGCGAGTACGGGTCGGGGTGTTCAATATCTCAATGTCTGAAACCAGCCCTAGAAAGTCAGCGAGTCGTTATGGACACCACCTCCCCATGCAGCCACGGAAAGAACCACAGTCTATTTGAAAATCGTAGTCGATCGAAGAACGCCCGCGGGAGATACTACGCCGGCTGTGACCTGCAAAAGTAGAGCAACTCGTGCTTTGCCATAACTATGAAAACCAACATGCTATCGCATAATTCTATCGATATGCCGATGAGTTCTTGCCAGAACCTAGGCCTTAGTCGCTAATTCAGCCATCGACAAGCCCTTAATCTTGGTAGACAAAGTGTGCGACGCACCAACACAAACAAAACATAAATTCTGAAATTTCTTTGATTTAATATTTAAACTTGACATTTAATTATGAAATACAAAGCAAAGAAACCGCTGGAGTTACAATATTGTTTATGTATAGTTTTTGTCATTTATTTTTGCTTTCTTGCTCTACATCATGATTTAATAATAATAGTCTACTTTTGTTTTACCCTAAATAAATCAAAATATTTAATAAATTACTACTTAATTTTCTTGTTATGGCATAATCCAGCCTTTTCAACTTAAATTAATGATTTCAGCTCTAATAACAAAAACTGCAAAAAATGGGAAAATTTGTCTGCTGACGCAAGGAGACAACGTTAAGTTTGTTTTAGTTATGAACAGCAATTAAGATATTGTTAATTACTTAATTTATATCTTAGTTGAAGCAGACGTACTAAACAAAAATCTAGAAGGTAGAAAATCTTTTTTCAGTTACCATAAAACATCTTTAGTTAGTATCATATAAAATCTACCTATAGACCACTCCCCGGAACAGCAACATTTAGCTTTATAGAAGAAATAAATTTTATTCCAACTTGTTTTATAGTAAATTCGCAAATTTTCTGGAGAGCAAAGGCATTAACCTCTGTCTTTATTATTATAGTTATGATTATTGCTACACGTCTAGAGAAAATTATATTCGAGGCAATCTTCAAGATTTCATGTGTTCTTGTGGTGTAACAAAGCAGACAAAATTATCCTATTTGTAAGATACTTCCTAAAAACAACGTGCCGTGTAAAATGGAATTTCCAATTTTCGCTTAAAATATGTTCTTAAACCTAGCGAAAATTGCGCAATAAGATTAAAACGCTGCAAAGGTCGACAAAAAATTTTTTTTAGTGCAGAAAAAGTAAGAACGTTTTTCAACAAAAAATAAATCAAAATGTTAGCACCAATAGTAGCGCTTTGGGCAAATGTATCAAGGAGGAATGGAGCACGGAACCTATAAATTTCGTATGCAACCAATGTGCGCGTTAGTTTTCCCATAGGGTTATAAGGTCAGAGAGAGACCAAGGGTGAAATAATGGTCCAGCATTTAAAATAGGGCATTGTGCCCGATCTGACATACAAAATTTTACATTGAAACTTTTCTCCATATCTACCTCCCATCCGAACATACAGATATTAATTGAGTTATAAAAAGGAAACTTATTTCCGTGCGAAAATCGATGGTGGAAGAAATAGCAAATAATATTTCTCAAACGATTGCTCAACGCAAATGCAGTCGCCGTATATGACATTTATTGATTATATAGTCAAATTGGGTTGTTACATTGGAAAGATTCATATGCTGTGATAAATTACCTTAGTTCAACTCGAGTTAGTCGCTGTTTCAGTTTAGCTTGGCTGGCACTGAATTCCGCTACAAGTCTCGCTAGTCTTGTTTGTAGGTTCTCAACGGCATTCTCTAATCGAACCACGCTATCTACAATTGAATTTTGGGCTTCTCTGGTTGCTTTAAATACCTCCTCGTCCAATAAACCATCTTTCCTTAATATTTGGCAGCCTCTCTCTGTTAAAGTTGCTCTTGCCTAAAACAGAAAAAATATCTCATAATAGTATAACAGTTTTCTTTAAGATTCAAAAAATAGTTTTTGAGATAAACACAAATTCATAATTGATCGAAAGAGTTTATACGAATATAAAAATGTCTAAAATGAGACGAACTAGATTAGGAAAGGGTTGGAATTGCATGTGGATACCCTCTTAAAGTTTTAATTAAATTTTATTGCGAGCAAGTTTCCTTTATTGTCATTTTCTTTCAGTATAACTTCCATTAAATGTTAATGTTGTGAAATACAGTTTAAAACTTTACAACTTCGTTAAAAGTACAATCTTATCAAAATCTCTACACTTTCAACAGCAAAACTAATCTTTAATCTTCTCACAGGTGAATTTGGAAGAACCATCGACAAAATTCATAGAAATAAAATTTTCTTGAGTTTCTATTCATTGATTATAAAATTAAATTGAAACAAGGGAGAAAAATTCTTTAAGATGTGAAGAAGTGGGTTGAATTGAACGTTAAAAGTTCCCACCGAGGGATAGAATACTTCCGGATTCAGCCAAATTTTAGTAGGCGGCGAGATGACCATAATAATTAAGATGTGAGAAATGTATGTATACAGTGTGTCCGAAAAGTATGGAATATCCTAGATATCTCAGTAAATATGCATTTTAAGGAAAAATGTTTCCTATAAAAGTTGTTTAGTGTTTAGTTTTACATTACAAGGCAATACCAAATAACTATTGTTTTAAAAAAACAAAAGCGCAACGAATAATGCTTCAATTTGTTTTAATAGGAAGGTATCTCTTTATTGTACTTATTTGATAGAGAATGTTTTTCTCTTTTCAATGATGTGAAACTTTGATACGCTTGCATAAGTAAATTTTAATTAAAACGCAAAAAATTGTTTGAATAACGCTTAAAAGTTTATTTATTCATCTGTTACCTTTCCAGACGCGGTTTTTCAAATTTTCAATATTATCTAGTCACATTATGGTCGGTCTGATACGCCTTTGTTTGTTGCAACAATTGAATGCGTCGTAGAAATGTCAATTAATAAGCGAACTGAAGCGAAAAGTTATTTGTTTAATTAATTTAAGCATTTTGATTAACGTGAGGATAATAGAGTTACAAAAATACGACTTGCTATGGATCATTTATCAGAAAAACATCCTATCGAAATTTTAATGATGCTGGGATATGGAGACGGAAGGAGAACACAGGAGGAAGTTTGCAATTTGTTTAATAACGTGCACCCCAAATACCATATTTCTCAGTCTACTGTAAGTAAAATTTTGCATAAATTTCATGAGACGGGTTCTGTCAAAGATCGTCCAAAAAGGGGCAGACCTAAAGCTTAAATAATGACCAACGTGAAAATATAATGTTGGCTGTCGTGGAAAATTTACATGTTTCTGTTCGACAAATTGCTCGTGAACATACTTTGAAGAAATCCACTGCACACGAAGTTCTAAGAAAGGAGAAGTGGCATCCGTATAAACCTTGTATAGTTCAAGCATTATTAAAAGATGATTTAAATCGAAGATTGCATTTTTGCGAAGAAATAACACATAGGCTTCAAGAAAATGCAAATTTTCATAAAAATATCCTCTTCACTGATGAGGCAACGTTTTGTTTGAATGGTACCATTAACAAACAAAACACGCGCTACTGGTCTTTGCTAAATCCTGGCTGGTATGTAGAAGGGCACACCCAATATCAGCAGAAAGTCAATGTCTGGGCAGGAATTATTGAAACCCAAATTTTGGGACCTTTTTTTTAAGATTTGACTTAGTTCCTGCTTTAGCTGTTCTATTTCCTAATGAACTAGATCCAGATGTACCCCATAACAGAATATGGTTGCAACAAGACGGGGCTCCTCCTCATTTCGAAATTAATGTCCGACAGTTTCTTGATAATACTTTCCCTTATCGATGGATAGGCAGGAGAGGTGCAGTAGAATGGCCAGCTCGCCCGCCGGATTTAAGTCCATTTGATTTTTTTCTGTGGAGCCATCTCAAAAATAAGATTTATGTCGATATGCCTGAAGATATTGAAACTCTAAAAGACCGTATTAGAACAGAGATTAGAGCTATCACACCAGAAACGATTCAAAATGCAGTAACCGAATTTGGGAAACGACTTTATCATTGCCAAGCTGTAAATGGTGCACACTTTGAACACCTTCTATGAACTGTAGAGTGTAGTTGAATAAAATTCTCAATTCGTAACAGATGAATATCGAAATAAACTTTCAAACAATTTTTTGCGTTTTAATCAAAATTTATTTATGCAAGTGTATCAAAGTTTTACATCATTGAAAAGAGAAAAACATTCTCTATCAAATGAGTACAATAAAGGGATACCTTCCCATTAAAAAAAATTGAAGCATTATTTGTTGCGCTTTTGTTTTTTTTTAAATAGTTATTTGGTATTGCCCTGTTTTGTAAAACTAAACGCTAAACAACTTTTATAAAAAATATTTTTCCATAAAATGCATATTTACTGAGATATATAGGATATTCCATACTTTTCGGACACACTGTATATACAGGGTGGTCCAAGATTCCGTTCTAGTAAGATAATAGCTTTATGTTAGGAAATAGAAACAAATTGAAAGCAGAAAGCAACATAGATTGCAACCGTATTTTGAATTATACAGGTTGTTGAATTTGTTTGTGGCAGCATCTTACATTATTTTTTCAAATGGAACACCCTGTATATTACTTTATTTTTGGATTCCTGATTGCATTTAGATTTATTTTTATTAACCACATGTTTGGTCTAAATTGCGCCGTTTTTGAGATATTTAGTATTTTTTGAAAAAGTTTAGTTTTACATTGTTTTAGAAATTTTGAAATATCTCTGGAACTAAACAGGATACGAAGATACGGTTTGATCATCGTGTCAAATACGGGTTGCTACATCAATTGTGTTACAAATGACTTTGTGAAAGATTACTCTGGTCCTATTATGGATCATTGAAAATGACGATCTTCAATCATGGATAACTTGATATTTTTAAATAGAACGATATAAAAATTTTTGTATAATCAAACTTAAAATTTAATTTGCTTTCATTTTTATTTAATAGACTTTGGGTTTATCTGCGGTGGTTTAAGCGTTATTTTATAAAAACGCTAATTTTGTTAATTTAAATAACCATATTTAGTAAAGAGGACTGTGCTTAGAAAGAGTAGTTGCAACTAACATTTGAATTATGCATATGTACATGTACATTTATATTTTTGTTGTGTTTTGAACAAAACAAAAAAAGGAACTCTAGCAATTTTCAACAAAACAGTACCTACTACTACATTACATCTTGCAGGTCATCTTACAGGGCTATGACGACCAATTCATCGTCAATACGTATTATTAAGATCCTATGCTTATCCCTTGGTGGATGTTTGCGATCATATTGGACATCAGTTCTCTGTCCCTTGCGATGTGTAATAACTCTCCTGCATCTCTTGTTCTGGTCCATTGTTTGACGTTACGTAACCATGACATCTTTTTCTGACGAATTCCTCTCTTTCCTTCGATTTTCTCTTCTATTTATAATTCCAACAATTATTTTTGGTTACGCATTATATGCCCTAGGTATGCCGTTTTTCTTCTTCTTCTGACGGTCTATTTTCATCATTCTCAACATTGCCTCGTTTGTTTTTCTTGCTGTCCATGATATTTTAAGCATCCTTCGGCAGAGCCACCCTCTAACCCCTCCAGCTTGTTTTTACTTTTAGAGTCCAGCTTTCCACACCGTGCAGAAGCATTAAACAGACATAACATTGAAGAAATCTAACCTTAAGGCCAAGGTTCAAGTCTGTGTTTATAAATACCTTCTTGAATCTTATGAATCCGCTTCGTGCTTTTTCTATTCTGCTCTTTATTTCCATATCAGATGCCCAGTCTTCACCCAGCCATGTTCCCAGGTAATTAAATTTGTGTACTCTATCCACTCGCCGATTTCCATATAGCAGTCGTGAGACTCTGAATTTGTCCAGACTGTGGCTAATTATCATTAATTTTGTCTTTGTAATGTTGATGTTAAGACCCATCTTTCTACTTTGCTCGTCGACCACATCGAGGAGGTACTGAAGGTCATTTATTTTGCCAGCAATTAATACTGTGTCGTTTGTATATTGTTGATGCATACACCATCTATTTTAATGCCTAGTTCACATTCTTCCAGTGCCTCTTGAAAGATGTTTTCTGAATACAAATTGAATAGTAGTGGAGAGAGGACGCATCCTTGTTTTACACCCCTATGGATTTTTTGTGCTATGGTGACTTTACTACCCACTTTCACTTCTGCAATTTGGTTCCAGTATAAGTTTTCTATACAACGAATGCCTCTTTGGTCAATATCCATTCGTCTCAGTATTTTTATAAGTTTTCGATGCTGGGCCTTGTCAAAGACTTCCTTTCAAAGGAGAGTTTTCAATGTTTTTGTAGCACTTTGTTGAAATCCTATAATGGATGATTCTCAGACATATTCTTAGTGCGTAAGAGAGTAATGGGTCTATATTCAGAGCATTTCTTTGCATTACTTTCTTTAGCCAATGGGATAAAGGTTGATGTAAGCCAATGGGAGAGAAATTCCCCTATCTCATAAATTTTATTAAAAAATTGAATTAGTTCTGCTGGAATTTCATTTGGGCCAGTTGCCTTGTTGTCTTTTGATGTCCATATTGCCTTTTCAGTTTCCTCTTTTGTGATGGAAGGCCTCGTTGGTTCGTCTTCTGTCTTCTCCTGAATCTGCTCGCGGTCTTCTGCAAAGAGGTTGCCAATGTATGTTTCCAATATGCTTTTCTTTTGTTGGTTGTTGTTAACAGGCTTTCCTTCATCGTCTTCTAGTCTGTAAAATTGTTTTTTTCCGTATACTCCTGCCGTTTCTCTAAGTTTTTTGTGTAGATTGAAGTCATCCTGCACCATCTGTAATCTTTCTAGCTCTTCACATTGTCTATCCAGCCACTCGATTTTAGCTTTTCTTATTTTTGACTGAATTGCTTTTTGTATTTCTTTGTATTTCTTAAGCTGGCCTTTGCAGTCTCAAAGAAAGCTAGGATTTCATCTGTCATTCAGCTCTGCCTTTTATCTTTTTGTTTGTAACCTATTTTGTCTTTTGCAATAGTTATCATAATGTTTTCCATTTCTTTCCATAGACTTCTCGGGTTTTCACCTTTTTCAAATTCGTCCTCAACCGATGTTTTCACTTTTAAGTTAATTTCTTGGCTAGCTGCATTTCTAAGGTCTGTTTGTTTTAATTTTTCATATGCAATTCGTCTTTGGAGTGGATTTCTCTCTAGAAGTGCCAGTTTTATTTTAAACGATGCTACCAGCAGTACACAATCAGAAGTGACGTCGGCTGCTGGGTAGGTGCACGCTCTTGATATCGTTGTTCCGAAGCGCTTGTTCATTAAAATGCAGTCAGTCTGATTTCGAACTGTGATTTCCGTACTGTCAGCTGGAGATCTCCACGTATATAGACGCCTAGTGTTAGTTACTTGCATTTTTCTTCTTGGCAGAATTCGAGGAGGCGGTCACCTCTCTCATTTCTCATTCCTAGACCATGCGGTCCAATTAGGTCTATAAATCTTTCTTTCTTTAGTTTGAAGTTATTATTATATTTATTAACCTTCTCAACAGATATAATAGAATGATTATGGGTAGGGCTATATTTTCCCTATCCCGGGGTTCTCCTGCCACCAATCCTCTTAATACAACTAAAATACAAACACGGCTCGGGTTACGCCCTCTTCCAGGCTCCCAATGTAAATTTTGTTCTCTGTTAACCTTTTTAAAAAAGTTAGGTCTGGCTACAATTTCCTTAACCTTCTCAAATAAAATAGGGATAGATAGGGACAGATTTTCTTCCCTCGGATTTCTCTTTTCGCGAATCTTCTGAATACAGCCAAAAACAAACTCGATGCACTTCCGGTGTCCCGAATTTCAATTTTGTTCCCATTAACTCTTTTAAGAAAGCTAGAAACGAACAAGAGTCGCGCTACAACTTCCCTTAACCTTCTTAACGGAGATAAAACAGTATGATCCCTGATAAGGCTACATCCTCTCTCGGGTTTTTCTTTCCATTAATTTTCTGAAGACAGCTAAAACCAAACGCGACTCGGCCATTTCTAGTAACTCGAATTTGAATTTTGCCTTCAACTAACCTTTTTAAAAAAGCTAGAAATGAACAAACGTCGAGCCACAACTTTCGTTAACCTTTTTAATGGAGATAAAATAGTATGGTCAGGGATAGTTCTAGATTCTGCCACCGGCCATGTACGATGGTCCAAACTCTGCTTTTTGCTTTAATGAATCTTCTTAATACAACTAAAGTATAAACGTAGCTCAGACTAAGCATTCTCCTAAGTCACCTCCAATGGCCCAAAACTGAATTCTGCTTTCCATTAAACTTCTTAAGAAAGCTAGAAATAAACAAAAATTGAGCCACAGCTTCCCTTAACCTTTCCAATATAGGTAAAATAGTGTGATCACGGATGGGGCTACATTCTCCCAGTCTCGGGATTCTCCTTCCCCAATTTTTTTTTACCACAGCTAAAATACAAATTCGGCTTGGGCTCCGCCACTTCCAGTAGCCCAAATTTAAATTCTGCTCTCCATTAACCTTCTTAAGAAAGCAAGAAGTGAACAAAGATCGAGCCACAACTTCTCTTAACCTTCTTAACAGAGATAAAATAGTATCATCATTGATAGGGCTACATTCTGCTACGGTCCACCTACAGTGGTCCAAACTCGGGCTTCTCCTTTTATTAATCTTCCTAATACCGCCAAAATACAAACCTAGCTTGGGTTATGACTTCTTCCAGGCCACCCTTGGTGACCCAAATTTAAATTCTGCTCTCCACCAATCTTCTTAAGAAAGCTGCAAACGAACAAGGGTCGAGCTAGAACTTCCCTTAACCTTCTTAACAGAAATGAAGTAGTAGGATCCCCTCCTTTCATTGATCTTAAGAGAAATTTGTGAAAACGTCAGCAGTTGACATTTGTATACCATAGTTTTCATTTTTGCGAAACAACAGCCTAGCATCTTCCACACATTTCCTTTCTGCAGGATTTGTTATTAACTCTTTTGTACGAGAAGGCTGGGGACTCCTTGTGTACTTATCAGGACCTAACTGTCAAGGCAGCTGGAATTGGTTTCTAGCCCTGATATCTTTAAAAGTTAGTAGACTTGCAAAAACTTCAAAGTTAAGAGAAGTGCGAGGCCTTCAAGTCTACAAAAATCTGCTTATTTGTAGAAATCTGAGCCTTTCATGCGCAAAGGTTTGCCAAGAATGCATTACTGTGCAAAACCAACAGTAATTGTTTTACAAATCTCTGTTAACTGTCAATGAATACAGCACGATTAAAAGAAGTTTTTGAAAATTTAAACCTAAGAAAAACCATTTAAGAATTACCATGCGATCTAGGAAGCATCAATTACAAATGACGACTTTTTTAAAGAAGGCAGTATGGTATGATTTGGGTCTATTAAAATTGGGGCAACGAAAAACACTTTGCTAAAAATGGTTGTCAAATTTAATTTAATTCGTCTGTCTTTACATTTGGTACCTGAATAGATTTTTTCGAAGTAATACCTGCTGAATCAAACCATGTTAAATTGTTATTTAGAGTTTGGTTTATATTTGAA
The DNA here is from genome assembly GCA_011009095.1 of Ignelater luminosus. Classification (NCBI taxonomy): domain Eukaryota; kingdom Metazoa; phylum Arthropoda; class Insecta; order Coleoptera; family Elateridae; genus Ignelater; species Ignelater luminosus. The sequence goes on from VTPC01008293.1 coordinate 90,155, forward strand.
AGTAGATAGTAATTATCATTACCAATTTAAATGATGCAAATAATACATTTCCATTTGAATATTCCTCGTAGTATACAAGTCCTCCGTTAGTTATGGTAATACGTTAAAACGTGCCATTTCCAAAGTATTTCAAGCTGAAAAGGCAGTATTAAAAAACAAGAAAAAAAAAAGCTTTTTTGCATGTATGCTACAAAACGCAAATTTAAAAACATGATGATAGGTATTTCAGCGCGCCAAACCACTCTCATCCTGAAAGGGAAAAAAATAAAGCAACTAGCTTGCTCTTCTTTTTGCCGAATATTGCTGGCTCGTACGTCAATAAAAGAGTTGCTTTTTCTGCGTCTTTTCGCAAAGTTTTTCAATGCAATAACTTTTAGGTCTGTCGAAAAGAAAAATATTTTCCTTTCCTTTTTTTGTTTAAAACATTTCGAACTTTAGTTCGATTTGTTTAAATAACTGCCTACTGTAACACTTGAATATTTTACACTAAAATGAATAGAATTGACTTAAAGCGTTTCCTGTTCCCGGTGTGTGAATACGTGAGAAGCAAATTACGTTTTGAATTTTGATTTATGTGTCGTTTTGATGAATTACTGTATTCTGTGTCGAGAAGTTTGCCGAGGGTGACTGAAGTAGGCGTCTGCCTTCATTTTTAATATTTTACCACATGTTGAAAATGTGAATGTATAAATAAGTAAAAAAAAGACTAGAAAAGGTAAGTTAGGTTTGTTCTAGTGTTTATTTAAATAATTTATTGTTGTTCTTCTCTTTTTCCTCATCTCTTATTAACTGATATAAGCAGTAAACCCTTCTTCGACTCTAATAAAAACACATGCTGAATAAGCTATTCTGCTAATATGTGTAAAAATAATCTATTGGAATATTCAAACATTGTATATTTGCAGACCGCAGCGGAGTGTGTTACAAAACTCATTTTTGATAACCAAATCTTAAATTTATTAAAATTATCGTTTTCAAGTTTCTTGTAGTAAAAGTTTCTTTTTTAAGTTTTTCAGATTTCGTAAATCGCAACTCAGCGTATTATTTTGAAAGTTTCATTGTAAATCTAACACTGAAACACTTTTTTCCACAGCAGGCATTTCTTTTCCATCTTCTTCAAAATGCTATTATAATTATAGATCGAGTCTCTTAAATCAAACATACTTCAGACATAATTACCTTGGCTTGATTGTAACGATGTTACGAATATTCTATCCGCCGTTAAATATTTAAGTAATATTTCACCGTACAATTTCATATTATCCGCTAATAAATCAGTGTTGTAATGCAATTAATCTAAGTATTGCAATTAATTGTATTAACATCCCACGCATACCAGTTTGCCCCACTTGTAGCGTCCCCGCTCCTTGAACTCGTTAGTATGAAGAAACTTTTAAATTCCTTGCATGTTTTACTAAACGATATGATTGCTGTGATGTAGATTTCAAGAATTCTCTCATTGTACTGGTATAATTATTGCATTTTACATTTTCAGTATCTGCCGTTAAATAATCAACGAATTGTTTTTAGTTTAAGTAATTAATCGCAAGGCTAAGCCGGTCCTGGCGTGACTGATGACAGTTTGTATGAATTTTTAATCCGTAAACAAATCAAAAAAGCACCTGAACGGTGAATTTGAAAATTATGAAAGTGTGATAAGTGTAATATTGACACGCGCATAACCAGTATATTACAAACAACAACTGATTATACTTCTGTATTCAGCAACAGATAAGAGAGCTAAAACACAGGTCCGAATTAAGAACACCTGATTTTTAAAAAAATAAGTAAGTAGTTAATAGTTAATGATTCAAAGAATGAAAGAAGTACTCGAATAACTTGCAAAAATTAATTTCAAGCTCGACAAATTGGATAGCATGGAAAGAAAATTAGATCAGCATTGCAAAATGGTGGAAAAACACCAAACATTTAAAATAAAAGTGGCACAACAAGAGCAGAAAATTGATTTTCTAGAACGAGAAATAATAATACAGAGCATAAATGAAGAAAAAGAAGAGACATAAATAACACTCATAAAAAAAACCAAGCAAATAATAGAATCTTTGGGCACAGAAATAGACGACCACGATATGCAAGAAGTAAGAAGGATGGGTAAAATACAAAACCAAAAAAGAAGACCCGTACACATTGAACTAATAACAAAAAAATTAAAAAACAAAATTCTAAAAAGGAAGAATGAGCTTAAGAACACTAACAATAAAATTTAAATAGAAGAAGCTTTCCCAAAGAAAGCAATACAGCAAAAAAAAGGAATTGATTAAAATTATGAAGGAAGAGAGACAGAAGAGAAACAGAGCAACAATTAGACACAACAAACTAATAGTTAACGGACAAGCATACACAATAGAAGAAATAAAACAAGCTAAAATTTCAAAACAATCAGTACAACCTCAAGCTAATACAAATAAAACTTTAGCAAGAACTTTCAGCCAGAGATCACCAGTAGTGGTCGGAAAAAAAGCAGAAAGAGACAAAATCCGATCAATTACACGAACCTCATCCAATTCAAAAAACTAGATAAAGCAGGAAAACCCAATACGACAACCACCTCCGCTATGAATAAAGACGTGAGCTGTTTCAATAAAACAATAAGAATGCAAAAAAGATATAAATATATTTAAAAGTCGCAAGCAAAGTATAATCCAAAATTTGATTATATAATATAAAGCAAGCCAATGAAACGTGAGAACACTATATCAAGAAGTAATCAAAGAAATGCAGCGATATCAGATTGATGTACTTGGAATCAGCGAGACCCGATAGATTCAATTCGGAAAACTTAATACCTCAGAACACTATACTTTCTTATATTCTGAGATGAGGAATAATAACACTCATCAATATGGTGTGAAAGTATTGTTAATACCGAAGTTTACACAAAATCTTATAGAATGGAATTCAGTCAAAGACCCTTCAGACTAAAAATGTACGAAAATACTGTCACACAGTCCAGTGTTACGTACCTACAGAGATAACAGAACGAAAAGAGGGCACAATGACGAACATCAACGAACAAGATATTGTTTTACTAATGGGTGATTTTAATGCAAAGGTTAGAAGCTACCCAGACGATTTAGAAGATACAATAGGCGCTCATGGAGTGGAAAAATTAAACGAAAATGGCGAACTGTTGCTTAAAACCTGTGATAACTTTGGGTTGTTTGTAAGATGGTAAAACGGAAAATCAAATCGACAATTTATGCATAAATCAAAACTGTAAGAGAGCCCTAATGGATGTTAAAAATAGACGAGTGGCTGACCACTATATCTTAGTAGCAAAAATAAAAATTCAAAAACAGAAAAGAAAGAGTAAAAGAAAAGATCAAAATAGACCAGAGATAAAACAAAAATTGATAGACCCAAAGAAATTAGATTTAACAGCAAAAAAAAGACTCACAAGACAATTACGAACAGCGTCAGAAAATATCAACTATAACTCACCAATTGAAGATATATGGTTAGACTGTAAAAAGACGACCATTGAATCCTATAAACAAGTCTCACATGAAAAGGACGAAAACAGTGACTGAATCAGCAACGGATCATGGTCAAGAATAAATAAATAAAGAAAATAAAAAATAAAATGCTATGTGCTACCAATGATCAAGTAAAAGAAAAACTACGAAAAGAATACACAGTTTGTAACAAAGCAGTAAAGAAAAATATAAAAAAGGACAAACAGAAATATGTCGAACACTTAGTAAATGAAGCACAAACAGTTGCTGACAGAAGAAATTCCAGGGAAAACTCGCAGGAAACCAAAAGAATACCAATGGCTTGCCACTAAAAGACAAAAATGGAATAAACATCTACACAGTAAACGAACAAGTAGAAAGACGGCGTGAATACTATTAAGAAATACTTAACACCAAAAGTGTAGATACTCAACTCCCCGAAGAGGTAGATTCAGTCGAGCTCCCAGTAAATACCGATCCTCCTACAAGAAAAGATATAACCAACGCTTTGGTAGAAATGAGAAACGGCAAATCTGCTGATTTGATTGATGATGATTACTGCAAATATATTAAAAATCGACGTAAATACAACAGTGGACATCTTGAAACCACTCATTGAGAAAATATGAATAGAAGAAACTTTTCCCGAAGATTGGAAGGAAGTAATAAACAGGAAGACACACAAAAATGTAAAAATTGGAGAGGCATCACACCATCAAATGCAACTAGTAAGGTATTCTACCATATCATATTGAATAGAATCAGCAGCATATTGTACAACAAGATCAGACAAGAACAAAATGGCTTCAGGCTGGGACACTCATGCATTAATAACATTAATACAATTAGAATCGTTAGAATATAGAT